>SSNR01000240.1:870194-913756 GCA_006937965.1 Callopanchax toddi
TAACCTCTACAGTTAGAACACTATATTACCTGTTAGTTAACCTCTACAGTTAGAACTCTATATTACCTGTTAGCTAACCTCTACAGTTAGAACACTATATTACCTGTTAGTTAACCTCTACAGTTAGAACTCTATATTACCTGTTAGCTAACCTCTACAGTTAGAACACTATATTACCTGTTAGTTAACCTCTACAGTTAGAACATTATATTACCTGTTAGTTAACCTCTACAGTTAGAACACTATATTACCTGTTAGTTAAACTCTACAGTTTGAACTCTATATTACCTGGTAGTTAACCTCTACAGTTAAAACTCTATATTACCTGTTAGTTAACCTCTACAGTTAGAACACTATATTACCTGTTAGTTAACCTCTACAGTTAGAACACTATATTACCTGTTAGTTAACCTCTACAGTTAGAACACTATATTACCTGTTAGTTAACCTCTACAGTTAGAACACTATATTACCTGTTAGTTAACCTCTACAGTTTACTATGAGTTTCTGTGTTTAGGTTGTCATGTTCTAGTATATATGGATGGAGGGATGGATGGATGGATGGATGGGATGTTTAACCCTGTAATGAGAATCATGAGAACGTCTTTGTTCCTTTGACTAATCTAGGTTACAGAACTCTTTGATACAAATGGTCTTTAGAGTCATCTTGAAGCTGATTGGTTGATTTTTGTGACTCATCTTTACCAGATGTTAACCTGGACTTGACCCTGATCACTGACCTCCCGTCTTCTTGCGTTCCAGGTTCTGGTAAAGCGGAGTCTGTCCGAGCAGTCGATGTTCTGACGGTGCTCAGAGAAAAAGTGGCCTTTGTGTCGGGTAAAACTCCAAAACGCTGGATGTTGACTTAAATCCTGATGGAAGAACGTTTAAACACCACTTTTTGTGTTTTCCAGGTGGGAGGGACAAACGAGGCGGACCAATACTGACGTTCCCAGCTCGGACCAATCACGATCGAATAAAACAGGAAGATCTCAGCCGACTGGTTACCTACCTGTCGACTATACCCAGGTAGACCCCTGTTCAGGTCAACGACATACCAGGAAGAGGGTGGTCGTTTCTTCACCTTTTAAAACAAATCTGATTGACTAAAGTGCGTTAAACTCCAACCTGTGGAGTTTTCTCAGGGTGAGCTCCTTCAGTCCAGCTGTATGTTTGTGAGGTTGTATCTGGATGGGAGAATTCACAGAAGCTTTCTAAAGTACAGTAGTACTTATTGTAATGTTCCAAAGTGACTTCTTGGTTTGACCTCCGTTGTGTCGTCCCGTCAGTGAGGATGTGCGTGCGCGAGGCTTCACCGTGGTGGTGGACATGCGAGGCAGTAAGTGGGACAGCGTCAAGCCGGTGCTGCGAACCCTCCAGGAGTCGTTTTCCTCCAACATCCACACGGCGCTGCTCATTAAACCAGACACCTTCTGGCAGAAACACAAGACCAACCTGGGCAGCGCCAAGCTCAGCTTCGAGGTACGATCCAAACTCGTGACGCGTTTGAACCAACAGGTCCAGTTTTATTCTCTCACTTGGCATTAGAATGACCTGGTATCTGGTACCAAAACCAGGTTCTGTAGAGTCCCCTGAACCCGTCTCTGTGTCCAGACCAGCCTGGTGTCGGTGGAGGGTCTTTCCCGGCTCGTTGACCCCTCCCAGCTAACGTCTGACCTCGGCGGCTCGTTGGAGTACGACCACGTAGAATGGACTGAGCTGCGTCTGGGTCTGGAGGAGTTCTCGGGGGCCGCTTCACGGCTGCTGGCCCAGCTGGACCAGCTGGAGTCTGGGCTGAACCGCATCCCAGAGCCTCAGGATGTCGACGAGGCCCGAAAGTAAAAACTCGAAACGAATTTTCAGATTTCAGGGTCGACTGGCGTCTAATCATGTGTCCACGTCTGACTTCTCTAGACTTCTAGAAGAACACAACCGTCTACGTAACACCATCGCCTCCGCACCAGTCGACGCCCTTGACCGAGAGGGGCGGAGCTTGCTCCAGCGAATGCGCCTGGGCCCCTCCCACGGCGACGGCTCTACTGAGGGCGGGAGCAGCGGGGGCACCTGGCTGTCGGGAGGGGCGGACTTCCAGAGCGTGGCCCCAAAGGTGTCGTCTCTGTTGGACCGGCTGCAGGCGGCACGCGCCCACCTGCTGCAGAGCTGGAGCGACAAGAAGCTGCACCTGGACCAGGCGCTGCAGCTGCACCTGTTTGAGCAGGACGCCACCAAGGTGAGTCTCATGAGACCCAGAGCCGTCTTCTAACCACAGCATCCTCTCAGATTTGCATCGATTTCCCTGGTTGAGATTTGCATCGTGTAAATTCAGACTCTGACCTCTCCCCGTCTCAGATGTCAGAGTGGATCGCTCACAGTAAGGAGCTGTTCCTGCAGAGTGTGACAGAGGTCGGTCAGAACCACCAGCACTCCGTGGACCTACAGACACAACACCAGCACTTCACCGCCAACTGCATGGTAAGACCTCAGAACCCTGTGAGGGTCCTCCAGGTGGACATGGAACGTTGTTACTCGAAGGTAGCCGTTGTTTTTAATGTCTCAGAACGGCAGCGTGAACGTGGACAGCGTGGTGACGGTGGCCGCGAGGCTCGCCGAGGCCGGTCACTACGGGGCCGAGCGGATCGCCGTGGTGTCGTCACGGTTACAGGACGACTGGAAGTCTCTGACCGCGGCGTTGGAGGAGCGCAGCAACACGCTCGCCATGGCTAACGGCTTCCACCAGGGGGCGGAGCAGGTACAGGGGCATTTCTTTAGGTTTTACTGAGACCACCTTGATCTGGATCGACACCACCTCCTCGTGGTGTTCCTCCTTAAAGCCGTCCCTGTCCTCCTCTGTCCAGTTCCTGCTCCGGGTGGAGGGATGGGTTAAGATGTGCTCCGAGGGCTCGTTGCCAACGGCGACAGCAGAGCTGGAAGCTGCGGTGAAGAAACACCAGGAGCTCAATGAGGAGATCTCAGCCAACTACACACAGGTACCTACTGGTCCAGATGTCCCACCCCGTCAGGTCCTTCAGCCCTGAAGCGTCCGTCTGTCTGTGTGCAGGTCAGCGAGAGCGGTAAGGCGCTACTGGAGGTCCTCCAGCGCAGCTCCGCCACCGAATCGGAGGAGTCGGCAGCCAAACCAGACTTCACCGCCGCCACGCACGGCATCATGGGAGTTCTGCACCAGGTGATGCAGGTGAGGCTCCATGTGGTCCATCTCCAGAGCATTCCCAGTCCTGAAGGGACTGACCGACGTGGTCTTTGTTTCTTCTGCAGGGTCACCACGAGGTGGAGGGAGCCTGGCAGCATCGTAAGCTCCGCCTCCACCAGCGCCTACAGCTGTGTGTGTTTCAGCAGGACGTCAGACAGGTGGGACTGGGACCAGGACTGGGACCGGGACTGGGTTCAGGTTTTATTACAGAATCAGATCCAGGTTTAGAATCAGATCCAGATCCAGGTTTAGATCCAGAATCAGGTCCAAATCCAGGTTTAGACTTGATCCAGGTCCAGGTAGTGACTCCCCCCCCCACCCCGTCTTTCAGGTGTTGGACTGGGTGGAGCAGCATGGAGAGGTTTTCCTTAACAAACACACCGGAGTGGGGAAGTCCCTCCATCGAGCGCGAGCACTGCAGAAACGACACGATGACTTCCAGCAGGTCGCCCAGGTACCTCAGGTCTTCACTGAGACCACCACAGTCCTGTCCAGGTGTCCTACAGTGTCCCACTGTGTGTTTCAGAACACGTACACTAATGCAGAGAAGCTCCTGGAGGCAGCAGACCAGCTGGCCCAGTCTGGAGAGTGTGAGGAGGAGGAGATCTACCAGGCAGCCAGAGACCTGGAGCTCCGCATGCAGGTCAGCTGACCCGCCCACAGCTGGTGTTTGTTTACGCTCTGAGCCAGTGTTGTTTACGTTGTTGTCATGTGACTCAGGCCTTCATCCAGAGGGTGGAACAGAGGAAGCTGCTGCTGGACCTGGCGGTGTCCTTCTACACCCACACCAAGGAGGTAGGACCCGGGTTTTACTAGATCCTGATCCGACCAGGTGGTTTTAGACTGGATCAGACGTCACCTCCTGATCCGATCAGGTGATCGGAAAGTCCTCATTAAAGGTCCAGTCTGTCACTCCTCGTGACCTCCTCCCTCCTCAGTCTGTCACTCCTCTCCTCCTCCCTCCTCAGTCTGTGACGCCTCCTCTCCTCCTCCCTCTTCAGTCTGTGACTCCTCCTCTCCTCCTCCCTCTTCAGTCTGACTCCTCCGCAGTCTGTGACTCCTCCTCTCCTCCTCAGTCTGTGACTCCTCCTCTCCTCCTCCCTCCTCAGTCTGTGACTCCTCCTCTCCTCCTCCCTCTTCAGTCTGTGACTCCTCTCCTCCTCAGTCTGTGACTCCTCCTCTCCTCCTCTCTCCTCAGTCTGACTCCTCCTCCCTCCTCAGTCTGACTCCTCCCTCCTCCCCTCCTCAGTCTGTGACTCCTCCTCTCCTCCTCCCTCCTCAGTCTGTGACTCCTCCTCTCCTCCTCAGTCTGTGACTCCTCCTCTCCTCCTCCCTCCTCAGTCTGTGACTCCTCCTCTCCTCCTCCCTCCTCAGTCTGTGACTCCTCCTCCCTCCTCAGTCTGTGACTCCTCCTCTCCTCCTCCCTCCTCAGTCTGTGACTCCTCTCCTCCTCAGTCTGTGACTCCTCCTCTCCTCCTCCCTCTTCAGTCTGTGACTCCTCCTCTCCTCCTCCCTCCTCAGTCTGTGACTCCTCCTCTCCTCCTCAGTCTGTGACTCCTCCTCCCCTCCTCCGTCTGTGACTCCTCCTCTCCTCCTCAGTCTGTGACTCCTCCTCTCCTCCTCCCTCCTCAGTCTGTGACTCCTCCTCTCCTCCTCCCTCCTCAGTCTGTGACTCCTCTCCTCCTCAGTCTGTGACTCCTCCTCTCCTCCTCCCTCCTCAGTCTGACTCCTCCGCTCCTCCCTCCTCAGTCTGTGACTCCTCCTCTCCTCCTCAGTCTGTGACTCCTCCTTCCTCCTCCCTCCTCAGTCTGTGACTCCTCCTCTCCTCCTCTCTCCTCAGTCTGACTCCTCCTCCCTCCTCAGTCTGACTCCTCCGCTCCTCCCTCCTCAGTCTGTGACTCCTCCTCTCCTCCTCAGTCTGTGACTCCTCCTCTCCTCCTCAGTCTGTGACTCCTCCTCTCCTCCTCCCTCTTCAGTCTGTGACTCCTCCTCTCCTCCTCCCTCTTCAGTCTGTGACTCCTCCTCTCCTCCTCCCTCTTCAGTCTGTGACTCCTCTCCTCCTCAGTCTGTGACTCCTCCTCTCCTCCTCCCTCCTCAGTCTGTGACTCCTCCTCTCCTCCTCAGTCTGTCACTCCTCTCCTCCTCCCTCCTCAGTCTGTGACTCCTCCTCTCCTCCTCCCTCCTCAGTCTGTGACTCCTCCTCTCCCCCTCCCTCCTCAGTCTGTGACTCCTCCTCCCTCCTCAGTCTGTGACTCCCCCCCCCTCCTCAGTCTGTGACTCCTCCTCTCCTCCTCCCTCCTCAGTCTGTGACTCCTCCTCTCCTCCTCCCTCCTCAGTCTGTGACTCCTCCTCCCTCCTCAGTCTGTGACTCCTCCTCTCCTCCTCCCTCCTCAGTCTGTGACTCCTCCTCTCCTCCTCAGTCTGCGACCCCTCCCCTCCTCCTCAGTCTGTGACTACTCCTCTCCTCCTCCCTCCTCAGTCTGTGACGCCTCCTCTCCTCCTCCCTCTTCAGTCTGTGACTCCTCCTCTCCTCCTCCCTCTTCAGTCTGACTCCTCCGCAGTCTGTGACTCCTCCTCTCCTCCTCAGTCTGTGACTCCTCCTCTCCTCCTCCCTCCTCAGTCTGTGACTCCTCCTCCCTCCTCAGTCTGTGACGCCTCCTCTCCTCCTCCCTCCTCAGTCTGTGACTCCTCCTCTCCTCCTCAGTCTGTGACTCCTCCTCTCCTCCTCAGTCTGTGACTCCTCCTCTCCTCCTCCCTCTTCAGTCTGTGACTCCTCCTCTCCTCCTCCCTCTTCAGTCTGTGACTCCTCCTCTCCTCCTCCCTCTTCAGTCTGTGACTCCTCCTCTCCTCCTCAGTCTGTGACTCCTCCTCTCCTCCTCAGTCTGTGACTCCTCCTCTCCTCCTCAGTCTGTGACTCCTCCTCTCCTCCTCAGTCTGTGACTCCTCCTCTCCTCCTCCCTCCTCAGTCTGTGACTCCTCCTCTCCTCCTCAGTCTGTGACTCCTCCTCTCCTCCTCTCTCCTCAGTCTGACTCCTCCTCCCTCCTCAGTCTGACTCCTCCGCTCCTCCTTCCTGAGTCTGTGACTCCTCTCCTCCTTCCTCCTAAGTCTGTGACTCCTCCTCTCCTCCTCCTCAGCTCTCCGTGTGGATGGAGGGCCTCCAGAAGCAGCTCTCCTCAGACCTCCTGGTGTGTCCTGACACCGTGGAGGCTCTGCAGGCTTTGATCAGCCAGCAGCAGCAGCAGCAAGCCAACACGCAGGTACCCCCCCCCCCCACCTCTGACCTCTGACCTTTAACACCATAACAATCTAACCCTCCTGACCTCTGACCCCAACACTAACCCAAACTCTAACCCTGACTCACAGGAAGCTGCAATGAGTGTCATCAGGGAAGGAGAAGACCTCATCCTGCAACTCAGGTACTCCACCAGGCAAGGGTGTGTTTGATTTATGTTACAGTAACACACAGGAAGGGTGAGTTTGATTTATGTTACAGTAACACACAGGAAGAGCACTGTGACTGCCTGTAGAGGTTAGCTAAGAGCTAAACTAGCCAGTGGTTGCACATAAGCAGTGTGTGTGTGTGTGTGTGATAACTAATGCACGCCACTTCCCGTTGCGTCGACCCTCCTTTGCATGCTGGAGATTCCTCTCCCCTCTATATCAGGTGGTTTCGTCCACGCAGCTCGTCGTTACACTTTCGCCCTCGTAGCTGTGCGCTGTCGGCTCACTCGTACGGCAGCAGGAGTGTGTTAGTTAACCATAAGTTACTCTGGATAAGAGCATCAACACAAAGACATCACTGCTGAGTGTTTCAGGCTGGTAGAGCTTTGGTCATAGGTCTGAGGCCCTTTAATCTAATGTAGACTGGCTGTAATGTGTGTGGGTGCGTTTGTTTCAGGCCCCAGGGCAGCTCAGTGGCCCATGTGGAGTCAGTGTTACAGCAGCTGGAGGAGTCTCACGCTCAACTTGAGGAGATTTTCCACCAGAGGAAGATTCGACTGGACATTTATTTACAGTTCCGCATCCTGCAGCAGTGCACGCTGGAGGTGTTTACATCTGACTCTTCTCCTAAACGACCTGCTGAATTCAACCTAACCTGGACTCAACGTGCTTCTGTTCTTAGGTAACAGGTGAAATGGATGCCTGGAAACAGGACCTCCAGAAACAGTCCCAGGACTTTTCCACCGAGAAGCTAACATCCCCACGGCTAGCTGACGCCAACCAGGACCAGCTGGCTCAGGACAAACTAGCTCTGGGCCAGTCACATCTAGTGGAGGCTAGCCCTGAGGCGCTAACGCTAGCACAACAGCGCATTCACAGGTAAACTGGCCAATGTAGAGAAACCTCCCTGGACCAGGTCAAAAACAGAACCGGGGTCTTATTGATGGTCTTTCTGCTTTGCAGGCACATGGAACGAAGGCTGGCTATGAATAATATGATCTATGAGGTCATCCAGCAAGGTCACGACCTTCAGCAGTACATCACTGAGGTCCAGGCATCAGGTAGAAGTCACTGACACACTACTACCAAGTCTAAGGCTAATGTCTGATTAGCACGAGGCTAATGTTTGATTAGCATGAGGCTAATGTTTGATTAGCACGAGGCTAATGTTTGATGGGCTTTATGCACAGAGTACTTAGTAGAACTTCCGGTTTAAAATGAACTCATGGGACCATTTCCGGTTCCATTTGAAACGTGAAGATTTCCAGCGTTAGAGTGCATTTCCAGCTAAAGATATTGTTTATAATCAAAATGAGTAATAGTATAGTATAGTACAGAATGATATATATATTATAGCACTAAGAAATGAAGCCATCATATAAGTATCAGCGACGGGAAGCCTCGACAGCTGAACACTGCTGTGCTCCGTTGTGTACCGCATCAGCTGAATAGAATTCATCAGTCCGTTTCCACACATTTCCACTGAATAAATAACTACAAAAAGGAAGGATTGTGAACTTAAGAAGAGAAAACGTGATCATTTCTAACCACACCGTGTCTGCAGTCCACACTTTGCAGCACAGTAGTCAAAGAGCCGAGTGGAGGAGGCTAAAGGAGGAGGCTAAAGGAGGATGCTAAAGGAGGAGGCGCGGCGCCGTTCGTGTGTAATTTCACTGGAACAACTATTCTTTTGGTGAATGAAGACTTGGTGTTTGATAACGTACAGCTAGACCAGAGAAAGGTGAAAGTTGGAAGCAGTTGGAGCCCACGATCACGGCTATATAGATCTGTCTCACTGTTTTTTGATGATGGAAGCTACGAGCTAACGCTGTTAGCTTACCTTCAATTTCATGAATAAAGCTGGTTATATACAGCTTAAAGTCCTTCACCCGCTTGCTCACAGACGTCTCTGTGTGTTTTAAAAATTCGGTGGACATCGTTCACCGTGATGCGCGGCAGGTCTTGAAGAAAACGGGTAAAAAATCCATTTTGTCCAGTTTGTGTGGGAACAGCGTTGAACCGGAAGGGAGGGGCTGCGTCTATCGCAACCAGGAAGTGACCGTGCATAAACCCCATTAACACAAGACTAATTTTTGATTAGCACGAGGCTAATGTTTGATTAGCACGAGGCTAATGTTTGATTAACACAAGACTAATGTTTGATTAGCACGAGGCTAATGTTTGATTAACACAATGCTAATGTTTGATTAGCACGAGGCTCATCTTGAATTAAAAAAAAGATAATGTTTGATTAGCACGAGGCTAATGTTTGATTAACACAAGGCTAATGTTTGATTAGCACGAGGCTAATGTTTGATTAACACAAGGCTAATGTTTGATTAGCACGAGGCTAATGTTTGATTAACACAAGGCTAATGTTTGATTAGCACGAGGCTAATGTTTGATTAACACAAGGCTAATGTTTGATTAGCACAAGGCTAATGTTTGATTAACACAAGGCTAATGTTTGATTAGCACGAGGCTAATGTTTGATTAGCACGAGGCTAATGTTTGATTAACACAAGACTAATGTTTGATTAGCATGAGAGGAGACGTAGCGTAGCGTCACTGATGGCTACCCAGACAGAAAGGCAGGGACAGATGACTCAGTCCTGGGGTACACCACAGGAGAACAGAGGACCTAAACAGGTCCCAGAGACCAGGTAAAGAGTCACAGAGGTCCCAAGGGATACACAAGACCCTTTAGTGAAACCATAAGTGGATTTTAAGGGTGATCGGAAAGATCTTACATGAAGTTCCACAAGATCTGCTCTGACAGAACGTCAAAGAAAGAACTTTCAGGGTTCCTAATCTAATTTTTACAGGTTATATTCACACTTTAGTGGTTTCTGGATACTTAAAGGGGGTCCAGATATTCATGAGTGGACTAGAACGTGTCCAGAGATCGCTTGTTGTTCTCGATTAGGAGACGAGGAGATAATCTTCAGCTGAATGGTCCTTCAGATCCGTTTCCTCCCATGGGTGAGTCAAGTGTTCGGGGACGGCCTGGAGCTGTAGGGAGGAGGGGCTTCTGGAGAGGTGGATCAGGAGGACCTGGTGGTGTGAGACAGATCAGGTTCTTCATCCTAAAAGGATGAAACCCGTTCATCAAAGCCAGCAGAGCCTGGATCTGGTCCTCCAGAAGCACTCTGAGGAAACCAGGGGAGAATAATGGGAGAGGGGGAAATGGGGGACAGGGTTGCTATGGAAACTGCTCTCTGAAGCGCACAGCTGGTCCCCATGGAAACCAGCGCAGTGAATTTACCATGGATACACACACACACACACACACACACATCTGTATCACTGAGCTGCTGAGGATCATAATGACGTGTTTGGTTTTAGGTCTGAAGTGTGTGTGTGTGTGTGTGTGTGTGTGAGAGACAGGTGTGCGTGTGTGTGTGTGTGTGTGTGCGTGTCAGGTATCGAGCTGTCGGAGGTGGAGGGAGGTCTCTCCTCTCAGGTGGAGGAGCTACAGCGCCTCCTGCAGGACAGGCAGAAGGAGCTGCAGCAGATTGCAGACCACACACACACACACCTGGAACAGAACCTGCAGCTGAGACACCTGCAGAACCAGGTCAAACAGGTACCTCTTCAGTCCACGTAGGCTGGGCTCTGAACCCGGTCCAGGTCCTAGCGGGTCCCAGCGGGTCCTAACGGGTCTGCCCCTCTGTCTCAGGTGCTGGGCTGGATCTCAGAGGGAGAGGTGATGCTGTCCTCCTGCATGCTGAACTCCAGCTGTCTGTCTGAGGCGGAGCAGCTGCAGAGGGAACATGAGCGCCTCCAGCAGGCCATAGAGGTTACTACACTCATGAGACCAACCGTCACTTAGAAAAGAGTCCACATTCAAGTCACTCATCTATCCTCTACAGATCTAAATGTTTTTACTTTACTGGTGAAAACCTAAAGATGTTTTTAATGAAACGTTTAACTTTTCTCTCTATTATAGAATCAATAACTGAATGTTACGTCTTTATTCATCAACGTTCAACTTTCCTCTCTATTATAGAATCAATAACTGAATGTTACGTCTTTATTCATCAACGTTTAACTTTCCTCTCTATTATAGAATCAATAACTGAATGTTACGTCTTTATTCATCAACGTTCAACTTTCCTCTCTATTATAGAATCAATAACTGAATGTTACGTCTTTATTCATCAACGTTTAACTTTTCTCTCTATTATAGAATCAATAACTGAATGTTACGTCTTTATTCATCAACGTTTAACTTTTCTCTCTATTATAGAATCAATAACTGAATGTTACGTCTTTATTCATCAACGTTTAACTTTCCTCTCTATTATAGAATCAATAACTGAATGTTACGTCTTTATTCATCAACGTTTCATTTAACATTAAAATATGAGAGTTATAATGAACCAATAAAAAATAAATGAGACCCGATTTTCTCCTAAAACATGACAAACATTACAAAAACAACCTGAACTGACTGGAAACTAAAAGGTTCAAATCACTTCATTTCTTTCTTTCTTTTTTCCTCCTTTTCTCCCCCCATTATTTTACTTTCTTTTTTATTTTTTCCCAATTTTTTTCTTTATTTCTTCCCCCCCTTTTTCTTTCATTTTCCCATATTTTTCTTTTTTCTCTTTTTCCTTTCTTTTTTTCCTATTGTTTTCTTTCTTTTTCTAATTTTTTCCTTTCTTTTTTCCTTTCCCCCTTTTTTTCTCTTCCCCCCATTTTCCCTATTGTTTTCTTTCTTTTCCCCTCTTTTTTCTCTTTCCCCCTTTTTTCCCTATTGTTTTCTTTCTTTTCCCCTCTTTTTCTTTCTTTTTTCCTTCCCCCCTTTTTTCTCTTTCTCCCCCTTTTTTCCTATTGTTTTCTTTCTTATTTCCCCTCTTTTCCTTTCCCCCCTTTTTTCCTCTTTCCCCCCTTTCTTACTATTGTTTTCTTTCTTTTCCATCTTTTTCCTTACTTTTTTCCCCTCTTCCCCCCCCTTTTCCCTCTTTTCCCCCCTTTCTTCCTATTGTTTTCTTTCTTTTCCCCTCTTTCTTCCTTTCTTTTTTCTCTTTTTTCCCCAAGGAGGACGCCTGAGGGACAGAAGGCGTCTTAGAATCCGTCCAGCTGTTTAGCAAAACAAAAGGCAAAAAGAGCATAAATCATTTAATTTCCGTTTTCTGAGACTAAATGAATCTCCACGTCACCATAGAGCAGCTCTACAGGACGCCTCCTTCCTCTCAGGACAGATAGGTGTTACCATAGCAACGGACCCAGGTTCCTCCAGACCAGACGGCTTGATAAACCAGAGATGTTCTCTTCCAGGCTCTGCTGCACGCTGATTCTCTTCAGAGGACTCACCAGGTGGCGCTGGCTCTGCAGCAGAGGGCGGAGCTTCTGGTCAGGTACGTCTAGGTCTGGAGAACATCAGAACGTATGTTCTAGATTCAGCCAGTTAAAGGTTCCTCCACTTTATCTGTGACCTCTGACCTCCGTCTTCAGGTCAGGTCACTATGACCCAGACGCAGTGAGGGCCTGTGCCCAGACGGTGGCGCTGCACTGGCAGACTCTGATGCTGAGGATTGAAGACCGACTCAAACTGGTCAACGCGTCCGCCGCCTTCTACAGAACGTCTCAGCAGGTACCCGAGTGTCTCCACCTGCTCACCAGGGGGCGCCAGACTGTGTTCCTTCACCTGCTTGTGTTTCCAGGTGTGTGGGGTCCTGGAGAGTCTGGAGCAGGAGTACCGCAGGGAGGAGGACTGGTGTGGGGGGGGAGACCGCCAGCCTGAGCAGCTGCTTCCTCTCATCAGCAAACACATGGAGCAGAAGGAGGCCTTCCTGAAGGTAACGAGGACCACACCCACCTGTGACATCACTCACAGAGAAACAGGAAGTGGCCGTCAGGGTCGCCGTTCTGTTTGATCTGTACAGTTAGGACCAGTTCATTCAAATACGACGTGTGAAAAAAACGACAAAGTAGCATCATCGAACCAAAATGGCCGACTCCCTGTAGGGTTTGGACCATGGCTTCAAGAGACTTTTTTGTAGGTCTAGAGAGAATACACAAGTGTACCAAATGTCATAATCTTCAGACAAAGCATGGCTTGGGGTCGACTGCTTTAATGGCGGTAGGTGGCGCTATTTCAAAAAATAGGCCACGCCCACCAGATTTTTGCATACATATCTATTTGCGGTCAGATGTGTATCACTCACATTAAGTTTCGTGTGGTTCACATGAGAATTGTGGAAATTAGAGGCAAACGAAATGTGGCGGCGTGACGTCTGGCTTCGCCACGCCGCCACAACCCCGTCCTCCTAGCTGAAAAGACACAAAAACATCGTTTCTGTTAATTGTTTAGTTATTAAATGTCTTTGATGTCTCAAACTGTCCCTAACATCCTCATTTCCATGGCAACAGGCGTGCACCCTAGCCAGACGGAACGCTGAGGTTTTCCTCAAGTACATTCACCGCAACAGCGTGACCATGGCCAACATCTCAGGCCACAACGTCACTGTTTCCGGGGTAACCGGGGTCACTGAGGTCACAGGACACTCCAGAGTGCCGGAGCAACAGGTCAAAGGTGAACAGAACGTTTGTGTAACCAGTACGGAGCCCTGAGGGACGCCACCGCCGACTGGTTTGGTGCTTTAGAGGTAACCTGTGTGTGTGTCGGTGCTCAGGGATCCTCAGTGAGCTGCTGCAGAGGGAAAACAGAGTCCTTCATTTCTGGACCCTGAAGAAACGCAGACTGGACCAGTGCCAGCAGTACCTGATGTTCCAGAGCCACGCCCAGCAGGTGACGCCTTTAGATTCAGACCTTTGTCTAATACACCAAACAGCTCATGGTAAATAATCCATGTCATGTCCTCACAGGCTCTGGATTGGCTGCAGCAGTCAGGTGACCACTACCTGGCCACACACACGTCGCCGGGGGCAACGATGGCTGAGACTCAGGAGCTGCTGAACCAACACAGAGAGTTCTGTGTTTCTGCAAAGGTTGTTTCTAATCACAGTTCTAAAAATCCACCATGAGACAGGAAGTCCTGACTCAGCGTTTCTCTCAGCACACGCAGGAGAAAGTTCACCTGCTGATCCAGCTGGCGGAGAGCATGCTGGCTAAAGGCCACGCCCACCGTGCAGAGCTACGCCGCTGCGTCGCCGCGGTGGACAAACGTTACCGCGACTTCTCCGTCAGGATGGGACAGTACCGCCACCTGCTGGAGACGGTTCTGGGCAGCAGCTCTCAGGTGAGGGAGACGTTCTAAGACTTAATAAACGTTGTTTATAAATGCTTTAAATGAACGGTGTCTCGTCTAGGACAACAAGGACCTGGAGCTGGAGCTGATCCCCAACAGCCTGTCTGACTCGGACCCTGAGGTCAACCTGTCTGACCCGAGTCACCAAGTCAGTGATGAGAAACGACGCTCCGCCCGCAAGAAAGAGTATGTCCGTGTTAGCGTGACCGTCAGACGAAGGGCTGTAATGTTCTATAACACGTGTGTCTGTGTTCAGGTACATCATGGCAGAGCTCCTCCAAACAGAGAGAGTCTACGTCAGAGATCTACAGGAGTGTATCGAGGTACGTCCTGTGAGCGCCACCTGCTGGTGTGTCTGCTGAACTCTAATGAAACCACTTCCTGTTGCAGACGTACCTGTGGGAGATGACGAGCGGCTCGGAGGACGTCCCACCTGGTCTCAGCAACAAGGACGACATCGTGTTCGGGAACATCCAGGACATCTACGAGTTCCACAACAGGTTCTGATAAACCCAGTAGACATCTGATTAAATGTTCCTCAGCACGGTGCCCTTTGACGTTCCTGTATACGGGCCTCTGGTGGACGTCTGGATGATGTTTGACTCTTGTTGGTAGAACTGGTTTAAACTAACTTCTCGGTATAGAGGGAACCCTGACCTTAACTTCTCGGTATAGAGGGAACCCTGACCTTAACTTCTAGGTATAGAGGGAACCCTAACTTCTCGGTATAGAGGGAACCCTAACCTTAACTTCTCGGTATAGAGGGAACCCTAACCTTAACTTCTCGGTATAGAGGGAACCCTAACCTTAACTTCTCGGTATAGAGGGAACCCTAACCTTAACTTCTCGGTATAGAGGGAACCCTAACTTCTTAGTATAGAGTGAACCCTAACCTTAACTTCTAGGTATAGAAGGAACCCTAACTTCTTAGTATAAAGGGAACCCTAACCTTAACTTCTTGGTATAGAGGGAACCCTAACCTTAAAGTGCCCATGACATCGGTTTCCATGTTTTCTGACTTATCTATCATGTTGCAACGTTGAGTTCTCACCTTAAACCTGCCAGAAAGATCAAAAAACGGCGTCCATCTGTCTCCTAGTCCAGCCAGTGAGAAGCTCTTCCAGATTTCAGACCCAGGTTTCAAACAGTTTTTTTCACTCCAGCCCGCTATGAGGTCATAGTGATCCGGACTTGCTTATATGGTAAATTCTCCTCCCACATGCACGTTCACGACACCTGGAGCGAGGCAGTGCCGCCGCCATTGCCCATAGACCGTGTAGTGTTTAGTTTCAGTTTCGTTTCTCTTTCACGCGACGGCACTGCCCCCTGCTGCAGCAGAAGTGTCAGGCTGCCAAATAAGGAGAAACCCAGCAGAACCGGAAGGCGGCGCTTTCTTCTGATCTCTGAGTTGCTCCTTAGGAAATAATTACAGCGTATTTTGAGTTATAATGGTGCAACGCTGATCTAGAGGCATCAAAGATTACACCTGTTTAATATAAAGTGATTTAAATATGGAGTCACAGGCACTTTAACTTCTCAGTGTAGAAGGAACCCAAACATCTCAGTATAGAGGGAACCCTAACTTCTCAGTATAGAGGGAACCCTAACCCCAGCTTCTCAGTACAGGGGGAACCATAACCTCTTGGTATAGAGGGAACCCTAACCCTAACATCTCGGTACAGGGGGAACCCTAACCTTAACTTCTCGGTATAGAGGGAACCCAAACATCTCGGTATAGAGGGAACCCTAACTTCTAAGTATAGAGGGAACCCTAACCCTAACTTCTCGGTACAGGGGGAACCCTAAGTTCTCGGTACAGGGAGATCCTAACTTCTCGGTACAGGGAGAACCCTAACCTTAACCTCTCAGTATAGAGGGAACCCAAACATCTTGGTATAGAGGGAACCCTAACTTCTCGGTACAGGGGGAACCCTAACTTCTCGGTACAGGGGGAACCCTAACTTCTCGGTACAGGGGGAACCCTAACTTCTCGGTACAGGGGGAATCCTAACTTCTCGGTACAGGGGGAACCCTAACTTCTCGGTACAGGGGGAATCCTAACTTCTCGGTACAGGGGGAACCCTAACTTCTCGGTACAGGGGGAACCCTAATTTCTCAGTACAGGGGGAACCCTAACTTCTCGGTACAGGGGGAACCCTAACTTCTCGGTATAGGGGGAACCCTAACTTCTCGGGACAGGGGAACCCTAACTCTAAATAATGTTTGTGATTGAAAACATCTGACCCTGTTGGTCAGGGCGTGTTGTTCAGGAGGGATGTTGGGTTCCAGAGTCAGACCAGTAGAGAAGTAACGATCTGCGTATATCCGGTGAATTTGCAGGGGGTGTCTTCCATCCCTGGTAGTCCATCTACTAGTCCCACACCATGATACCACCACCACCACCACGCTGACCAGTTGGTCCAGGGTTCTGAGGCCTTCAGCTTGATTCGTCCAAACAGCTCCCTGTCTGTCTCATCTGACCATTAAAGAAGACATTGTTCTTGTCCATGAGGACTGAAGGTGTCTGGTTGGAAGCAGGAGTTTGGACCATGATGGTATAAAACTGGTTTCTTTGTGGACAGAGACCCTGGTGGTTCCAGTTCAGTGTAGTCTTGAGCCTGTTGGTTCCTAAACATCAGAACCAAGTTCCTCTGGTTAGCTGGTTCTTGTTTGAACTGTTGAAATTCCGGTTTGAGTGAATCTATGTCCTCCCTGAGCTCTTGGACCTTTCTGTTGTTGGTTCCTGCTGGATGAATAAACATTTGACTAAATCTGTCCCTTCATCCCTTCATCTGCTGAACTTTTTGTCTTCAGTATCTTCCTGAAGGAGCTGGAGAACTACGAGCAGCTTCCTGAAGACGTGGGACACTGTTTTGTCACCTGGGTAATGGTTTGGTTTCATGTTTAGAAGAACTGGAGTGGTTGTGGAGACACTAACGTGTGTGTGTCCTCTCCAGGCCGATAAGTTCCACATGTACGTGACGTACTGCAGGAACAAACCTGACTCCAGTCTGCTGATCCAGCAGCACGGCTCAGCTTTCTTCGAGGTCTGTCTGAATCACTTGATCCCGTCGTTTCAGGAGAGAAGCTTCTTGTTGTGGTTGAACTGATGAAGATCTTGTTGTGTCTTCTGCAGGAGGTCCAGAGGAGACACGGTCTGGCTAACTCCGTCTCCTCAGCGCTGATCAAACCGGTCCAGAGGATCACCAAGTACCAGCTGCTGCTGAAGGTACTGGGGTCAGAAACCAGTCAGAGATCAGAACCAGTAAAGATCTTCTGCTGGTGAAACGTCTCAGGATGGAGCTCAGTTTGACTCCAAGACTTATTCCTAGAATCCCTCAAACCTCCCATCAGGGAACTGATATTACTGGACTCATCCTGTGAAGAATCTGAAGTTAAGAGAATCTAAATCTGATTCATGTCCTTAAACCTGATGTAGAAACATCAAACCAGGTCCCTCAAGGTGTTTAGAGCTCAACGGTACCGGTACTGGTTCTGATGGACCGGGTCTGCTGTGTCTGCAGGAGCTGCTGGCCTGCTGCGAGGAGGGAAAAGGAGAGATCAAGGAGGGTCTGGACGTGATGCTGAGCGTCCCAAAGAGAGCTAACGACGCTATGCATGTCAGCATGCTGGAAGGTAGCTAAACCTGAGCTTTTATTTTGAAGGAGCAGGAAGCCTTTTGCTCTAAACCTGGTGTACCTGCAGGTCTGGAGGAAGGTCTGGAGGTCCAGGGAGAGCTCCTCCTGCAGGACTCCTTTCTGGTCTGGGAGCCCAAGTCCCTGATCCGAAAGGGGCGGGACCGACACCTGTTCCTGTTTGAGCTGTCACTCATCTTCAGCAAGGAGATCAAAGACTCATCAGGACGAACCAAATACCTGTACAAGAGCAGGCTGAGGGTAACGATGGCACTCACTGAGAAATGTTACAGGATCCAAAAACGACCGTTTAATTACATCAAAGAGATCAAAAAGTGATCAAACTGATCAAAGTGATCAAAGTGATCGAACTGATCAAAGAGATCAAACTGATCAAAGTGATCGAACTGATCAAACTGATCAAAGTGATCAAAATGATCGAACTGATCAAACTGATCAAAGTGATCAAAAAGTGATCAAACTGATCAAAGTGATCAAACTGATCAAAGTGATCAAAATGATCGAACTGATCAAAGTGATCAAAATGATCGAACTGATCAAACTGATCAAAGTGATCAAAAAGTGATCAAACTGATCAAAGTGATCAAAAAGTGATCAAACTGATCAAAGTGATCAAAGTGATCGAACTGATCAAAGTGATCAAAAAGTGATCAAACTGATCAAAGTGATCAAACTGATCAAACTGATCAAAGTGATCAAAATGATCGAACTGATCAAACTGATCAAAGTGATCAAAAAGTGATCAAACTGATCAAAGTGATCAAAATGATCGAACTGATCAAACTGATCAAAGAGATCAAAGTGATCAAAAAGTGATCAAAGTGATTAAACTGATCAAACAGATCAAAGTGATCGAACTGATCAAACCGATCAGAAATGGATCAGAACATGTTCTAGATCAGTTCAGAGCTGATCAGAGGACTGACTAAACGGTTCCTTCTCAGACGTCGGAGCTGGGGGTGACGGAGCACATCGAGGGGGACCCCTGTAAGTTCGCTCTGTGGGTGGGGCGAACGCCGACCTCCGACAACAAGACGGTGCTGAAGGTACGAGAGGTCAAAGGTAGCTGCTAGCTAAACAGCTGGACGGATTCTCAGACTCGCCTTCTGTCCCTCAGGCGTCCTCCTTGGAGCTGAAGCAGGAGTGGGTCCGCAGCGTCCGACAGGTGATCCAGGAGAGGCGGGGCCACCTGCGGGGGGCGCTGAGGGAGCCCATCCCCCTCCCCAAAACACCCAACCCCACGCTGGGGCGACAGCGCAGCATCACCCGCAGGTGAGATGTGGGAAACACACACACACACACGGGTCTGGACTCTGAGTAAACCAGATGTTTGTTGTTTCCAGGGAAACGAGCGAGGACGCAGACAGTCTGGGTGATGCCAGCAGTCAGCCTGACACCGTCTCCATCGCCTCCAGAACGTCTCAGAACACAGCAGACAGCGACAAGGTGCACACACACACACACACACACACACACTGAGGGTGTGTCGGGCTGCGATGACCTCACCAGGCTGCAGCTGGATGGGGGTGTGTGTTTGGTGTTGTTTTAGGGAGTTTCCATCCTTCACACTTCTCCTCCAGACGCTCTCTGCTCTGCTGATGAGGTACGTACTAACACTTTACCTGCTGCTAGTTAGAGGAGGGTCAGGTCACACGCTGTGACCTCTGACCCCGAGCCGGGTTAGGCCCGTAGACCTGGTCAGAAACTTGAGTCTTTTACAGCTGAAACAGGAAGGAGGGAGCTGGAAGACAGAACGCTGTGATGGTTGTTTATGTGGAGGTTTGTTCAACCTGTCAGCTGGATTCTAATAATGATGATGATAACAACAACAACAACAATAATAAT
Source organism: Callopanchax toddi (assembly GCA_006937965.1). Taxonomy (NCBI): domain Eukaryota; kingdom Metazoa; phylum Chordata; class Actinopteri; order Cyprinodontiformes; family Nothobranchiidae; genus Callopanchax; species Callopanchax toddi. The sequence continues at coordinate 889,563 of SSNR01000240.1, forward strand.
AATAATAATAATAATAGTAATAATGATAGTTGATTTTTAACCCATCAGTTTGCTACTAAAACTGGACAAATCAAAAACAACCATTTAAACAAAACATCTGTTAAAATGTTAGAATAATAATAATATTAATATTAAACAAGCCTAGACCTGAGTCTGAGAACAAAGACCTCTAAAACTGTATGTAGGTTTTTAAAGGAAGTTTATTACAAATTATAGGTTAAAACATTCAGTCAGTACGGGAAATAAAACACAGATCCTGGTTCTGTCCAAGTATAGGTACTGGTCCTGGTTATGGTCCAGGTCCAGATCCAGGTCCTAGTCCAGGTCTGAGTCTAGGTCCAGGTCCTGGTCCAGGTCCTGGTTCTGATCCAGGTCCTGGTCCAGTGGATCTGAGTGGACCACAGCTGTGCTGCATTAATCCAGGAACTCCCCTCAGAGAGTTCCCTCCCCCAGCTGGAGGTCATGTGATCAACTGGACTATTAGTCAACACCCACAGTGGGCGGTAACCGTGGCAACCCCGTTTAATACGGCGTCATGTGACGCTGCCTGGACCAATCAGAGCGTGGGTGTGGGACGTGCAGCAGGATGATGTATGTGTCTTCACGTGTCGTTAGGCGTGTGCTGCTGTGATGAGAGGTCAAAGGTCACCATCTTCATGGTGTTCAGTTTCACTTCAGGCTCCGTGTTTCCTTCTGTAAAGGTTCTAATGTCTGGATCCTCAGGCTGCATCAGGATGGATTCCATCTGAAGGACAGAACCCTCATTATGAATGAGACTGAAACAGCTCCCCCTGCTGGTCACAGGGAAAAACTGCTCAGATGTCAGAAAAGATTTAGAAAATCATCAATAAGTGTTTAACTACACCTCTACTATTAGAACCCTGACAGAACCCTGACAGAACCCTGACAGAACCCTAAACAAACCCTAACAGAACCCTGACAGAACCCTAAACAAACCCTAACAGAACCCTGACAGAACCCTAACAGAACCCTGACAGAACCCTAAACAAACCCTAACAGAACCCTGACAGAACTCTAAACAAACTCTAACAGAACCCTGACAGAACCCTAACAGAACCCTGACAGAACCCTGACAGAACCCTAAAAAAACCCTGAAAGAACCCTAAAAGAACCCTAACAGAACCCTGACAGAACTCTAAACAAACCCTGACAGAACCCTGACAGAACTCTAAACAAACTCTAACAGAACCCTGACAGAACCCTGACAGAACCCTGACAGAACCCTAACAGAACCCTGACAGAACCCTAAACGAACCCTAACAGAACCCTGACAGAACCCTAACAGAACCCTGACAGAACCCTAAACAAACCCTAACAGAACCCTGACAGAACCCTAAAAGAACCCTAACAGAACCCTGACAGAACCCTAAAAGAACCCTAACAGAACCCTGACAGAACTCTAAACAAACCCTGACAGAACCCTGACAGAACTCTAAACAAACCCTAACAGAACCCTGACAGAACCCTGACAGAACTCTAAACAAACCCTAACAGAACCCTAACAGAACCCTGACAGAACCCTGACAGAACCCTAACAGAACCCTGAAAGAACCCTAAAAGAACCCTAACAGAACCCTGACAGAACTCTAAACAAACCCTGACAGAACTCTAAACAAACTCTAACAGAACCCTGACAGAACCCTGACAGAACCCTAACAGAACCCTGAAAGAACCCTAAAAGAACCCTAACAGAACCCTGACAGAACTCTAAACAAACCCTGACAGAACCCTGACAGAACTCTAACAGAACCCTGACAGAACCCTAACAGAACCCTGACAGAACCCTGACAGAACTCTAAACAAACCCTGACAGAACCCTGACAGAACTCTAAACAAACCCTAACAGAACCCTGACAGAACTCTAAACAAACCCTGACAGAACTCTAAACAAACTCTAACAGAACCCTGACTGAACCCTGACTGAACCCTGACAGAACTCTAAACAAACCCTGACAGAACCCTAACAGAACCCTGACAGAACCCTGACAGAACCCTGACTGAACCCTGACAGAACTCTAAACAAACCCTGACAGAACCCTAAACAAACTAACAGAACCCTGTGTTACAGCTCTCTGGAGGCTGTGAGCTCGTGGTGGTTCTAACCTGACTCTAACAGAACCCTGTGTCTACAGTGATTGGTTCTAACAGAACCCTGTGTTACAGCTCTCTGGAGGCTGTGAGCTCGTGGTGGTTCTAACCTGACTCTAATAGAACCCTGTGTCTACAGTGATTGGTTCTAACAGAACCCTGTGTTACAGCTCTCTGGAGGCTGTGAGCTCGTGGTGGTTCTAACCTGACTCTAATAGAACCCTGTGTCTACAGTGATTGGTTCTAACAGAACCCTGTGTTACAGCTCTCTGGAGGCTGTGAGCTCGTGGTGGTTCTAACCTGACTCTAATAGAACCCTGTGTCTACAGTGATTGGTTCTAACAGAACCCTGTGTTACAGCTCTCTGGAGGCTGTGAGCTCGTGGTGGTTCTAACCTGACTCTAATAGAACCCTGTGTCTACAGTGATTGGTTCTAACAGAACCCTGTGTTACAGCTCTCTGGAGGCTGTGAGCTCGTGGTGGTTCTAACCTGACTCTAACAGAACCCTGACAGAACTCTAAACAAACTCTAACAGAACCCTGACAGAACCCTAACAGAACCCTGACAGAACCCTGACAGAACTCTAAACAAACCCTGACAGAACCCTGACAGAACCCTAACAGAACCCTGACAGAACCCTAAACAAACCCTGACAGAACCCTGACAGAACTCTAACCGAACTCTAACAGAACCCTGACAGAACCCTAACAGAACCCTGTGTTACAGCTCTCTGGAGGCTGTGAGCTCGTGGTGGTTCTAACCTGACTCTAATAGAACCCTGTGTCTACAGTGATTGGTTCTAACAGAACCCTGTGTTACAGCTCTCTGGAGGCTGTGAGCTCGTGGTGGTTCTCCTGGACTTCTCCTCCGGCGGTCCCGGGGAGCTCAGCGTTCGCTGCGGTCAGACGGTGGAGCTGGTGGAGCGCTCAGCGGACCGACCCGGGTGGTGCCTGGTCAGAACCACGGACCAGACTCCTCAGCAGGTAGGGGATCACATGATCAAAGGGGGCGGGGCTCCGACCTGAGACCCTCTGACTGATCTGACCCGTCTCCTGGCAGGAGGGCGTCCTGCCGATGAGCGCCCTCTGCCTGTCTCACTCCCACAGCGCCGCCGACATGGAGGGGCTCGTCCCCGCCTCCACCGCCGCCTCAGGCTCCTCCCCCACCTGCACCACCACCACCTCCACCTGCAACTCATCCACCGCCACCAGCTCGTCCTCCAACTCGTCCTCCGCCGTGAGCTCAGGAAGGGGTGAGTAATCAGATTACATCTGTTGACAGGTGTTCAACATCTGGAACATTTCCTCCTCACTTAACCTTCAAGAAGGTCACATGACATCATCGGTGCTACATGGTTACATTGTTATTTCTAAGTCACTTTGGATGATAAATACACAAACATCTGAGGCCTCTGTGACATCACAGTGACATCACAGTGACATCAGTTACAGACAGCAGGAGCTTCACTTTCTGCCAATCAGAGCTTTAGATCAACCAGGATACATGAACACATCGTCTGATTGGACAAGATGTCTCCACACACACACACACACACACACACACACACACACACACACACACACACACACACACACACACACACACGGTCCAGAGGTGACCTGCTCTCAGGTTAAACATTGACCTGAAGGAGTTTCACTCGTCAGGAGAAGCTGTGTGTGTGTGTGTGTGTGCACGTGTGTGTGTGTGTGTGCGTGTGTGTGTGTGCACGTGTGTACATGTGTGTGTGTGTGTGAGCTGCAGTATACAATAAAGTTCCTGTTCTGTTTATTTTCTCTCACCAGTTCATTTTACAGGATTTTCCTGGTTTATTGACTTGTTTATTTTTCTGCTGTTTACTGATTAGAGTCCAGTCAGCTGAATAAACATAAACATAGAGTCATTTACTGACTGATTTTTCTTTAATGACTCGTTTTATTTGTCTCATATATTCTGTTTTAATTAATTTTTTATATTTATGATGCATTTTGAATCTAAATGAACTTTTATTTTTTAATTTATTGTTTTTCTTTTTTCATGTTTTTATTTCATTTATTTAAATAAATGCTGTTTTTATTTTCAAATATTTAAAAAATGATCTTCTCTAAACTCATAATATCAACACTTATAAAATCTACTAGAACCAATCCTCCAGGCCACACCCCCAGTGGGATTAGCCCCTCCCATTTCGGTTAAGCCCCGCCCACATACCTAAGCCTGTAGTAGCTGGGAAAGATACAGATCAGTGTCGCTGCATCAGGCTTCCTCTGAGGACCGAGGTGGAGGCATGCGGCGAAGCAGAGGTGCATGCTGGGATTGTTCAGGCGTTTGGGGCTGGATGGTGAGGGAGGACGAGCGAGGTGGGTTTACTGTGAGAGAGAGAGAGAGAGATGAGTGTGTGTTGTTAATGAGTGACCTGACCAGGTTGATTGTTTTGACTCTTCAGTGAATTCACCTGCATCCTAATGAGGCCTGTTTTCATCAGGTTGATGACTCTGTTCTAACTGGTTCTAGAAGGTCGGCCTGAGCAGGTTTACTTCACCAGGAAAACAGGAAATGTGATTTGAGTCTTTCAGAATAAAAGCCATAAAACTGAAATGTTCCTCGTCGGGTTTTTATGGTTAAACCTTTTACAGCAGCGAGTTCAAAGTTCTGAATGTACTGGTTTTGTTCTGTTGGGCAGTAACGTTAGAATGTCATGTAAGGTAACGATATATAACATCACCTCACCCCGTTTCTGTCCAGAACCAGTAACTGTCTGATCCTCTGTGTCTATAGAACCGGGTCTGTATGGTTCTGATGGGTCAGGCCTCCAAAACCAGACCTCCAGTCAAAGTAAGACAGCCCTCACTCAGAGAACCATTCAGAGAAATCCAACATCGCTCATTATTGTTCTCGTTTCATCAGACGCCACCTCCCCCACTGTGTATGGAGTGGGCGGGGCTCCAGGCGGCGCCGTGGGGTCTCCAGGGCCAAAACGCACGGGCTCAGGGACCGGAAACACTCTGAAGGTAACGCCTGTCCGTCTGAGAGGTCAAGAATCCAAATGTTTAAGTTCTCAGTTTGTGTTACAACCCTTTGTTCCAGCGCTGGTTGACCAGTCCGGTTCGAAGACTAAGTCAGGGAAAGGCTGACGGACAGAAGAAACCTCCAATCAGAACCAGGAGGCGGGACAACCGGTCAGAGCTGGCCACACCTCTCACTGGCAACGCACAAGCGGTATACACAAAACACAGGCGAGCACGCAACAAAATAAGACCCTGAATAAAATGGTTCTCTACCTTCGCAGAAGGCCAGGAAGGAGGAGGCGGGGCAAAGTGGAGGGGAGGAGGAGCCTGAGGAGGAAAGCCACACCCCTCTACCACCTCCCATGCAGATAATCAAAGACCCCAATAACCCAGAGGTAAACATGCCAACGAAATTCACGGTTTCCAACGGAAAATGATCAAATCGGAGCAGAAAATCTCTAAGGTGGGCGTGTTCGCACGACAGGATCGTTAAACCGAGTCTTGCTCCAATTACCGTAATGGTTCTAAAGATCATCCAATCAGATGTCCCTGTCATGTGGGGTGTGTTAGGAGTGCTCTGGTTCACTCTGGACCGCTCTGATCACAAATCAGGGAAATCCAACATGTTGGATGGTCTTGACCCAACGTAACAATGTGTGTGTGTGTGTGTGTGTGTGGTGTACCCCCCCCACCCCCCCAAGGAGCAGCCTGTGGAAAGTGACCTGTAGCCAATCAGATGTCCCTGTCATGTAGGGTGTGTTAGGAGTGCTCTGGTTCACTCTGAAGAACACCAGGAACGCTCTGATCATAAATCAGGGAAATCCAACATGTTGGATGGTCTTGACCCAACGTAACAATGTGTGTGTGTGTGGTGTACCCCCCCCTAAGGAGCACCCTGTGGAATGTGACCTGTAGCCAATCAGATGTCTCTGTCATGTAGGGTGTGTTAGGAGTGCTCTGGTCTACTCTGATCAGAAATCAGGGAAATCCAACATGTTGGATGGTCTTGACCCAACATCTGAAGTCACGTTTGATCTCCAGAAGTTCTGTGAGATTTCACGTCTGACCTCAGAATGTTGGTGGGTGCATTCCCACGAAGATCTTCAGCAGAATGCGAGGAGGAGGAGGAGCTTCAGGGACAAAGCCACACCCTTTGAGTTTTAATGTTGACTTGATCTTTTGTCTCTTCAGGCTCTGGATTCAGACCAGGGGTCTAACGAGTCCGACACCGAACACAGGAACAAGGCACTGCGAGGACGAATGTGAGATAAACACCAAACTCATTACAAATCACTGCTGGAAGGTCAAAATGGTTTGACATAAATCAGCTCTAAAGTCGCCTTTCACACCTATTAGTACTTTAATGGATGACTTTTCTAGGAAAGTACCAGAAAGACGGTTTAGTTTTTGTAAATTAAAGTTTCCTAAATCTCCGGAGATAAAAGGTTTTTCCTGACAGTGACGGTATTAACGTAACATAATCCCCCTGACCCTCTCTGCAGGTTTGTTGTTAACGAGATGGTCCAGTCAGAGAAGGACTATGTGAAGGACCTGGGAGTGATTGTGGAGGTGGGACCTGATTTAAATCACCCTCATCAGTTTAAAGCGTAAACACTAGACGAGCTCAGAACTGTTGTGGTCTCTCAGGGCTTCATGTCCAGGCTGGAGGTCAGAGGGATTCCAGAGGACATGAGAGGGAAAGACAAGATCGTCTTTGGAAACATCCAGCAGATCTACGACTGGCACCGCGAGTACGTCCGACACACAGAGACACCCTAAAACTCCAGGAACCAACACCTGGAGCTCACTGCTGTTTGTGTTGCAGCTTCTTCCTGATGGAGTTGGAACGTTGTGTCCAGAACCACGACCTGCTGGCCGACCTCTTCATCAGACACGTGAGTTCCACCACCACCACGTTCACGTTCTTCACACTGGACGCACAGGACCGTCTAGTCTAGATTCAAGACCAGCTCAGTCACAGTCCGGAGTCGGACCACACCAACCAGTGACATCACTCAAAGTGGGAGGAGTCTCTAGAAGCAGGAAGTAGTCCTCTGACTGAAGATGCTGCTTTTAGCTCTACAACCATCACGTTAGGTTTTATTGACTGGCTGTTTACTCTTTTCTCTAAAATAAAACAATGAAGAACTGATAAAGTCTTCTTCAGAACGACCCAAACATGTCCTTAAGGTCGGGATCTGAGAGGTGAAGGTTCAGGTTTGAAGACAGGACCTGATTCAGGTCTTGATTTAAACTCATATAGTTATATTAGTAAGTCACTAACTGACCACCAAGTCCTGAGGTGACCAAGGGTCTCAGGTGACTCCTGGTCTCAGGTGACGTCTGGTCTCAGGTGGCGTCTGGTTTCAGGTGACGTCTGGTTTCAGGTGACGTCTGGTTTCAGGTGACGTCTGGTCTCAGGTGACTCCTGGTCTCAGGTGACTCCTGGTCTCAGGTGACTCCTGATCTCAGGTGGCGTCTGGTTTCAGGTGACGTCTGGTTTCAGGTGACGTCTGGTCTCAGGTGACTCCTGGTCTCAGGTGGCGTCTGGTCTCAGGTGGCGTCTGGTTTCAGGTGGCGTCTGGTTTCAGGTGACTCCTGGTTTCAGGTGACTCCTGGTCTCAGGTGGCGTCTGGTCTCAGGTGGCGTCTGGTTTCAGGTGACTCCTGGTTTCAGGTGACGTCTGGTCTCAGGTGACTCCTGGTTTCAGGTGACGTCTGGTCTCAGGTGACGTCTGGTTTCAGGTGACGTCTGGTCTCAGGTGACTCCTGGTTTCAGGTGACTCCTGGTTTCAGGTGACTCCTGGTTTCAGGTGACTCCTGGTCTCAGGTGGCGTCTGGTTTCAGGTGACGTCTGGTTTCAGGTGACGTCTGGTTTCAGGTGACTCCTGGTTTCAGGTGACTCCTGGTCTCAGGTGACTCCTGGTCTCAGGTGATGTCTGGTCTCAGGTGACTCCTGGTCTCAGGTGACTCCTGGTTTCAGGTGACGTCTGGTCTCAGGTGACTCCTGGTCTCAGGTGACTCCTGGTTTCAGGTGATGTCTGGTTTCAGGTGACTCCTGGTTTCAGGTGATGTCTGGTTTCAGGTGACTCCTGGTTTCAGGTGACTCCTGGTTTCAGGTGACTCCTGGTCTCAGGTGACTCCTGGTCTCGGGTGACTCCTGGTCTCGGGTGACTCCTGGTCTCGGGTGACTCCTGGTCTCAGGTGACTCCTGGTCTCAGGTGACTCCTGGTCTCAGGTGACTCCTGGTTTCAGGTGACTCCTGGTTTCAGGTGACGCCTGGTTTCAGGTGACTCCTGGTTTCAGGTGACTCCTGGTCTCAGGTGACGTCTGGTTTCAGGTGACGTCTGGTTTCAGGTGACTCCTGGTCTCAGGTGACTCCTGGTTTCAGGTGACGTCTGGTTTCAGGTGACGTCTGGTTTCAGGTGACGTCTGGTTTCAGGTGACGTCTGGTTTCAGGTGACTCCTGGTTTCAGGTGACTCCTGGTCTCAGGTGACTCCTGGTCTCAGGTGACTCCTGGTCTCAGGTGACGTCTGGTCTCAGGTGACGTCTGGTCTCAGGTGACTCCTGGTTTCAGGTGACTCCTGGTTTCAAGTGACTCCTGGTTTCGGGTGACTCCTGGTCTCGGGTGACTCCTGGTCTCGGGTGACTCCTGGTCTCAGGTGACTCCTGGTTTCAGGTGACTCCTGGTCGCAGGTGACGCCTGGTCGCAGGTGACTCCTGGTCTCAGGTGATGTCTGGTTTCAGGTGACTCCTGGTCTCAGGTGACTCCTGGTTTCAGGTGACTCCTGGTTTCAGGTGACTCCTGGTTTCAGGTGACTTCTGGTTTCAGGTGACGTCTGGTTTCAAGTGACTCCTGGTTTCGGGTGACTCCTGGTCTCGGGTGACTCCTGGTCTCGGGTGACTCCTGGTCTCGGGTGACTCCTGGTTTCGGGTGACTCCTGGTCTCGGGTGACTCCTGGTCTCAGGTGACTCCTGGTCTCAGGTGACTCCTGGTTTCAGGTGACTCCTGGTCTCAGGTGATGTCTGGTCTCAGGTGACTCCTGGTCTCAGGTGATGTCTGGTTTCAGGTGACTCCTGGTTTCAGGTGACTCCTGGTTTCAGGTGACTCCTGGTCTCAGGTGACTCCTGGTTTCAGGTGACGTCTGGTCTCAGGTGACGTCTGGTTTCAGGTGACTCCTGGTTTCAGGTGACTCCTGGTCTCAGGTGACTCCTGGTTTCAGGTGATGTCTGGTTTCAGGTGACTCCTGGTTTCAGGTGACTCCTGGTCTCAGGTGACGTCTGGTTTCAGGTGACGTCTGGTTTCAGGTGACTCCTGGTCTCAGGTGACTCCTGGTCTCAGGTGACGCCTGGTCTAAGGTGACTCCTGGTCTCAGGTGACTCCTGGTTTCTGGTGACTCCTGGTTTCGGGTGACTCCTGGTCTCGGGTGACTCCTGGTCTCGGGTGACTCCTGGTTTTGGGTGACTCCTGGTCTCAGGTGACTCCTGGTCTCAGGTGACTCCTGGTCTCAGGTGACGCCTGGTCTCAGGTGACTCCTGGTCTCAGGTGACGCCTGGTTTCAGGTGACGTCTGGTTTCAGGTGACGTCTGGTTTCAGGTGACGTCTGGTTTCAGGTGACTCCTGGTTTCAGGTGACTCCTGGTCTCAGGTGACTCCTGGTTTCAGGTGACGTCTGGTTTCAGGTGACGTCTGGTTTCAGGTGACGTCTGGTTTCAGGTGACGTCTGGTTTCAGGTGACTCCTGGTCTCAGGTGACTCCTGGTCTCGGGTGACTCCTGGTTTTGGGTGACTCCTGGTCTCAGGTGACTCCTGGTCTCAGGTGACTCCTGGTCTCAGGTGACGTCTGGTCTCAGGTGACTCCTGGTCTCAGGTGACTCCTGGTTTCAGGTGACGTCTGGTCTCAGGTGACTCCTGGTTTCAGGTGACTCCTGGTTTCAGGTGACTCCTGGTCTCAGGTGACTCCTGGTTTCAGGTGACTCCTGGTCTCAGGTGACTCCTGGTTTCAGGTGACTCCTGGTTTCAGGTGACTCCTGGTTTCAGGTGACTCCTGGTCTCAGGTGACGTCTGGTTTCAGGTGACGTCTGGTTTCAGGTGACTCCTGGTCTCAGGTGACTCCTGGTTTCAGGTGACGTCTGGTTTCAGGTGACGTCTGGTTTCAGGTGACTCCTGGTTTCAGGTGACTCCTGGTTTCAGGTGACTCCTGGTCTCAGGTGATGTCTGGTCTCAGGTGACTCCTGGTCTCAGGTGACCTCTGGTTTCAGGTGACCTCTGGTTTCAGGTGACCTCTGGTTTCAGGTGACTCCTGGTTTCAGGTGACTCCTGGTTTCAGGTGACCTCTGGTTTCAGGTGACTCCTGGTTTCAGGTGACTCCTGGTCTCAGGTGATGTCTGGTCTCAGGTGACTCCTGGTCTCAGGTGATGTCTGGTTTCAGGTGACTCCTGGTCTCAGGTGACTCCTGGTTTCAGGTGACTCCTGGTCTCAGGTGATGTCTGGTCTCAGGTGACTCCTGGTCTCAGGTGACCTCTGGTTTCAGGTGACCTCTGGTTTCAGGTGACCTCTGGTTTCAGGTGACTCCTGGTTTCAGGTGACTCCTGGTTTCAGGTGACCTCTGGTTTCAGGTGACTCCTGGTTTCAGGTGACTCCTGGTCTCAGGTGATGTCTGGTCTCAGGTGACTCCTGGTCTCAGGTGATGTCTGGTTTCAGGTGACTCCTGGTCTCAGGTGACTCCTGGTTTCAGGTGACTCCTGGTCTCAGGTGATGTCTGGTCTCAGGTGACTCCTGGTCTCAGGTGACCTCTGGTTTCAGGTGACCTCTGGTTTCAGGTGACCTCTGGTTTCAGGTGACTCCTGGTTTCAGGTGACTCCTGGTTTCAGGTGACCTCTGGTTTCAGGTGACTCCTGGTTTCAGGTGACTCCTGGTCTCAGGTGATGTCTGGTCTCAGGTGACTCCTGGTCTCAGGTGATGTCTGGTTTCAGGTGACTCCTGGTCTCAGGTGACTCCTGGTTTCAGGTGACTCCTGGGTTCAGGTGACTCCTGGTTTCAGGTGACTCCTGGTCTCAGGTGACGTCTGGTCTCAGGTGACGCCTGGTCTCAGGTGACGTCTGGTTTCAGGTGACTCCTGGTTTCAGGTGACTCCTGGTCTCAGGTGACTCATGGTCTCAGGTGACTCCTGGTCTCAGGTGACTCCTGGTCTCAGGTAACTCCTGGTCTCAGGTGACTCCTGGTCTCAGGTGACTCCTGGTCTCAGGTAACTCCTGGTCTCAGGTGACTCCTGGTCTCAGGTGACTCCTGGTCTCAGGTGACTCCTGGTCTCAGGTGACTCCTGGTCTCAGGTGACTCCTGGTCTCAGGTGACTCATGGTCTCAGGTGACTCCTGGTCTCAGGTGACTCCTGGTTCCAGACCAGGTGATAAAATCCCTCATCCCAGTGTTTTCTATTTCAGGAGCGCCGACTTCACATGTACGTGGTTTACTGCCAGAACAAGCCAAGGTCAGAGTTCATCGTCATCGACTACGAGACGTTCTTTGAGGTAATGCTACGTGATGTTCTTCACATTGGGTTGGATGTTCTAAGGGAGAACCCTGGAAACAAACCTGTGTTTTCTCATCTGCAGGAGATCCAGAATGAGATCAGCTGTAGGATGTCCGTCAGCGACTATCTGATCAAACCCATCCAGAGAATCACCAAGTACCAGCTGCTGCTCAAGGTGTGTGACCTCCTCTGGTCCTGGAGGTAGTGGTGAAGTCCCGAGTCCAGGACTTGAGACTAGAACCTCTTTCCTTTGGGTCTCATGGTCCTGGACTGGATTTAGGAATCCAGTTTAGACTTGCTGGTCTTGACCTGGCGGTCATGGAGATGAAGACGTGGGGTTGTCTGAGATGTTAATCTGTTCATGTCTTCTTGGCGTTCCATCGGTTTAGTTTTCAGGTAACTTTAGTAACTGAAGTTCTGATCATCCTGGATCTGATGGATCTTCATTTCTGTCTGCCAGGACTTCCTTAAATACACCTCCAAAGCTGGACTGGAGACGGAGGAGATCGAGGTGAGCAGGAACTGCTTCATCATAGACGTAAAGAGTAGATCGCCCCCTGGTGGTGAGGTTCTGTTAGAACTAATCAAATTAACTTCTGTCCTGATCAAAACTTTTATTCAAACACCAATCCTTCTGGTTTCTGAAGACATTCTGGTTTTTTTCTCTGATCTGATTCATTTTGACTAAACTGCTCGAATAAAAAGTGAAACGTCTTCAAAACAAAACCACAGAGTCCAGAGTCCAACAGCTGCTTTGATCCTCCAGACAAAGAGCTGCTCTGTCGACACAGTGAGGAAGAAAATAAATGATTCACCCTGAAAACACCCCGACTCTGATAATATTTAACTCTGTGTGTGCAGAAAGCGGTGGACCTGATGTCCATGGTCCCTAAACGCTGTAACGACATGATGAACCTGGGACGCCTGCAGGGGTACGAGGTATGCTGGTCCATGTGAAGCCACGCCTCCTTTAGGAGACACAACCTAAAATACTCAGTTCGTATCCATTAAACCTTCAACGGTTTGAATCAGGAGGTGGTGAGGATGATGTAATGTGTCCTAGGGGGCGCTGTTGGGTCGTTTTGTGTGGACTAGATGAAAAACGCAGGAACATGTGGGATCATTCCTGGTAAAATCAAATAAAACAATGAATCGGCACTAAGACCAGTAACTTCCTGTTCTGAGTGGGCGGGGCTTAGGTGATGGTGGTACTATTTTACATGAGACCCCGTCTAGGATCAAACGTGGGTTTTTGTGCGGATCAGACCATGAATCAGATTTAGCCACGCCCACACCCCGGTGATAACTTCCTGTTGGGTTGATGGACATCGTGTCTGTTAAAACAGATGCTGCGCCTTTAGGAACCTTGTAAAATCCAGCTGAAGTTTCCCGCCTGACCCCGTCTCTGTCGTCCAGGGGAAGCTAACGTCTCACGGGAAGCTGCTGCAGCAGGAGACCTTCTGCGTTTGGGAGCAGGACGGAGGCGTTTTGTCTCGGAGTAAAGAGCGCAGAGTCTTCCTGTTCGAGCAGATCGTCATCTTCAGCGAGCTGCTGAGAAAGGGCTCCGGTAACCCCGGCTACCAGTTCAAGAACAGCATCAAGGTGAGTCTCAGCGCTGCCTCCTGGGTCTGGACGGGCCCGGGTGGTGCTCATAGTGACGCTTGTGCGCCTTCAGGTGAGTTACCTGGCCATGCAGGACAGCGTGGACGGAGATCCCTGTAAGTTCGTGCTGTGGTCTCGTGGATCGGCGGAGCGCTTCACGCTGCAGGCGTCCTCCGCCAGCATCAAGATGACCTGGGTGGAGACCATCGGCGCTCTGCTGGACGCCCAGAACAACTTCCTGTCCGGTGAGCACAGCTTCCTGAAAACAGGTCTCTGTGTGATGATGATTTTTTAACTTTTGGTTCTAATCACAGCTCTCCAATCACCTATCGAGTACCAGAGGAAAGAGGGCGGGATCTCTGTGACCCGCCCTCTGTCGTCAGGGCGACCTCCATCGGCTCCGCCCACTCCCAACGGCCACGCCACCCAGCCTGCTCCTGACGGCGAGCAGGACGACCAGGTTAGGATCCGTCTGCCTCATTAAAGCCTCCTGATTCTGTTTTGAAGTCAGACTGAGATTCAAACCCACGTCTGACCCCTCAGGAGCTGGTCCTGGTGCTGCAGGACTTCGTGGCGGTCCGGGAAGACGAGATCTCAGTGTTCCGAGGGGAGAAAGTCCAGATCCTGTCGTCCAACCAGCAGGGTCAGAGTCTGGTTTATAGGCCGGCCAACAGCGAATCCCCGGCCGCCGAGGGATGGGTGCCACGGAGCGTGCTCAGAACACACTGACACACACACACACACACACACACACACACACTGACTGAAGGGTCAGAGTCCAGTTTACAAGCTCTACACACATTTCAAGTCTGCAAAGCAACAGGGTCAAAGACACAACAGGAAACTCAGCGAGAAGCCTAGGAACGGTGACGTGGTCCAGGACCGGTCCAACACGGTGGTCCAGGACTGGTCCAACAGAGTGGTCCAGGACCGGTCCAACACGGTAACGTGGACCGGTCCAACACGGTGGTCCAGGACCGGTCCTACACGGTGGTCCAGGACTGGTCCAACAGAGTGGTCCAGGACCGGTCCAACACGGTGGTCCAGGACCGGTCCAACACGATGACGTGGACCGGTCCAACACAGTGGTCCAGGACCGGTCCAACACGATGACGTGGACCGGTCAAACACAGTGGTCCAGGACCGGTCCAACACGGTGACGTGGACCGGTCCAACACAGTGGTCCAGGACCGGTCCAACACGGTGGTCCAGGACTGGTCCAACAGAGTGGTCCAGGACCGGTCCAACACGGTAACGTGGACCGGTCCAACACGGTGGTCCAGGACCGGTCCAACATGGTGACGTGGACCGGTCCAACACGGTGGTCCTGGACCGGTCCAACAGAGTGGTCCAGGACCGGTCCAACACGGTAACGTGGACCGGTCCAACACGGTGGTCCAGGACCGGTCCAACATGGTGACGTGGACCGGTCCAACACGGTGGTCCTGGACCGGTCCAACAGAGTGGTCCAGGACCGGTCCAACACGGTGACGTGGACCGGTCCAACATGGTGGTCCAGGACCGGTCCAACACGGTGGTCCAGGACTGGTCCAACACAGTGACGTGGACTGGTCCAACACGGTGGTCCAGGACCGGTCCAACATGGTGACGTGGACCGGTCCAACACGGTGGTCCAGGACCGGTCCAACAGAGTGGTCCAGGACTGGTCCAACGCGGTGACGTGGACCGGTCCAACACGGTGGTCCAGGACTGGTCCAACAGAGTGGTCCAGGACCGGTCCAACATGGTGACGTGGTCCAGAGTGGTCCAAGACCGGTCCAACACGGTGACCTGGACCGGTCCAACACGGTGGTCCAGGACCGGTCCAACAGAGTGACGTGGTCCAGGGTGGTCCAAGACCGGTCCAACACGGTGACCTGGACTGGTCCAACAGAGTGGTCCAGGACCGGTATAACACGGTGACCAGGACCGGTCCAACACGGTGGTCCAGGACCGGTCCAACAGAGTGGTCCAAGACCGGTCCAACAGAGTGGTCCAGGACTGGTCCAACAAGGTGGTCCAGGACCGGTCCAACATTGTGGTCCAGGACCGGTCCAACACGGTGGTCCTGGACCAGTCCAACACTGTGGTACTGGACTGGTCCAACAGAGTGGTCCTGGATCGATCCAACAGGGTGGTCCAAGACTGGTTCAATATGGTGGTCCTGGACCGGTCCATTATGGTGATTCTGGACAAGTCCAAAATGGTGGTCCAGGACCGGTCCAACACAATGATCCTGGACCGGTCCAACAGAGTGGTCCTAGACTGATCCAACACGGTGATCCTGGACCGGTCCAACACTGTGATGTTGTGCCATGTGACAACATGGCAGTCCAGGACCAGTCCTGGACCGGTCCAACAGAGTAGTCCAGGACTGATCCAACACGGTGATGTGGACCGGTCCAACACGGCGGTCCTGGACCTGGTCCTGGACCTGGTCTTGTCACACCCACAGCTTTTTGAGTTGAGAGCATCCTCCTGTTTACTCCACGTGTGCCTTAGTTACTTTCTGAGTGGATTCAAGGAACCAGGACTTCTTTCAGGGGAACTCATCGTGTTTTTAGTTCGTTTAACGACCTCATCAACATTCTGATCAGGTCACTGTTTAGAGTTTTATCTATAAAAACAACCAGCTGTCTGACTTAGATCAGAGTCAATAACCTGACCCCTCCAGACCAGAAGGTCCACCTCCATCAACCTGATGTAGACTTCACTAGTTCAGAGGACTTTCTGATCAGACCTCCCAGACGTCCTTCAGTAGGAATGTATGCGTTTCCCAGAATCCTCGTGTTCTGATAGGACCCGGACCGGTCCACGTCACCGTCCTTCAGGCTTCACCTTCAAGACTGTGATACTGACTGAATGTTCACACACACTCAGAACAGCAGGTACTGTTAGACTCCGCCCCTTTCCAGGTGCTTTGAAGTTCAGCAAAAACCAAGCGGCCCTCCTCTGTCCAATCAGACGCCGCCGTCGGCCTCGGAGCGGCCAATCACACTGACAATGTCACAAACTGTTTCCCGCCCCGTGACGCCATCGCAAACATAACCACACCCATTGAGCTGCCGTTGCCCAGCAACCAGAGACAGTATTTAAGAAAATGCAAGCCTCCTGAAGGGAGGAGGCTTAAAGAGCCGTCGGCCAATCAGAACTAAGCTCCTGGTCCTGTTTATAGTGTGTATAAAGACTGAGGACACACACTCCGTGCACACGTCACTGCTACGATGACGATGATGAAGAGCGATAGATTCTGTTTTTCACCTCCGTAGAAAAAAGAAACGAGAGAACCCGTTTGTCATATTAATGTGTGTGTGTGTGTGTGTGTGTGTGTGTGTGTGTGTGAGTGAGAGAATGTGTGTGTGTGATACGTGATGGACAGTGGTGGTGTCCTGGTGTAGCGTAGCCCTGATAACTCGTCTTTGAGGTGACGCCCTTTTTACTTTCATCCTGAATTCTGGAGGTTTTCTAGTGAAGCGGAGCTGCTGCAGCCTCCACCTGGTTTCCCCGTCGCTGTTACCATAGCAACCGGCAGCGGCGGAGGAGCCAGCACTGCGGCCCCGGCTCCTCTTAGGTTGGATATTCTGAATATGCATCCCTCGTTTCTGTATATAGACCAGACTCCACAGACCGTGGAGGTCCGATTCATCTGTCTCACATCTACTGAAACAGAAGCAGTGACCTTTGACCTGTCTCTCCTCCTGTCCCGTCTCCTTCTCTACCTCTCTGTCCCCGTCTCTCGGTTTCTCTGGTGCCATTCTCAGACAACACCCCGGTCCTTAAGGAGCTCCGCAGGATGTAAACGAGTGCACTACGAAGGGTTTGGGAGACACATAGCACACTGTTAAGGGTTTAAGGTGGAACGCTTGCTTGGATTGTTTTACGTCCACCTTAATGCAGCATGTTTACTGCCTTCGAGGTTTAGTTTGTCCTTTGAAGGTTTCACCTAAAACCATCCTGCTCTGTAGCTCAGACAGGCCCCCTTCTGGTCAAATACGGTAGTTATCTTTAACCAGATCACTTCACTTTGTTTTAACGACAATGACTGCTTTAAAGGAAGCATCATGTCTGCTTTAAAGGAAACATCATGTCTACTTTAGAGGAAGCATCATGTCTGCTTTAAAGGAAACATCATGTCTGCTTTAAAGGAAACATCATGTCTGCTTTAAAGGAAACATCATGTCTGCTTTAAAGGAAGCATCATGTCTGCTTTAAAGGAAACATCATGTCTACTTTAAAGGAAACATCATGTCTGCTTTAAAGGAAACATCATGTCTGCTTTAAAGGAAGCATCATGTCTGCTTTAAAGGAAACATCATGTCTGCTTTAAAGGAAACATCATGTCTGCTTTAAAGGAAACATCATGTCTACTTTAAAGGAAGCATCATGTCTACTTTAAAGGAAGCATCATGTCTGCTTTAAAGGAAACATCATGTCTACTTTAAAGGAAGCATCATGTCTACTTTAAAGGAAACATCATTTCTACTTTAGAGGAAACATCATGTCTGCTTTAAAGGAAACATCATGTCTGCTTTAGAGGAAACATCATGTCTCCTTTTACACTTCAAAGTTCCAAACCAGAAAGTCTTATTTTTATTATTATTTTTAAATAACTTTTTACCGACAGTCAGCATTTTTAAATAAAAGTAAACATCAACATGTCTAAAACTCATCTACATCTTTTCTAAAGGTGGAGGACTAATATTCAGCCAACAGCCCTTCTTTAAAGAAAACGTTGACTAAAGTGTACGAAGGAGTGACATTAAACACATCATGTGGTTGGTTGATGATGTTTCACCTAAATGTAGCTAAATGCTGAGTTCAAGTTCCATGGGAGCGTCGTAATTATCAGTTTTATCTCAGCTCAAACTGAATGGAGCTAAAAATACAAAAAGAAAGAAACACAAAGTCCACAAATAGGACCGTATTTAATGGTAACAGACCATCTGTAGGTTTTCTGACCTCAGATAACCTGATGACTGGATTTACCAGAACACCGGAGCTAAAGATGGACGCCCCGCCACCTGTTCAGATGTTTGTTTGTTATGTCAGAGTCCAGATTATTGATGCAAAACTATTTAAAACGACCAAAACAAAGAAAAGTAGCAGAACTCGGAGTGCACAAGAAGGCAAGACGAAGGTGGTGGGCTGACAGGAGGGAAAGTAGTGCACTATGAAGAGTTTAAGGTGGAACTAGGTGCACCAAGAAGAGCTTAAGGTGGAACAAGGTGAACCAAAAGTGTTTAATGTGGAACTAGGTGCATTTTGAAGGGTTTAAGGTGGAACTAGGTGCTTTTTGAAAAATTTAAGGTGGCACTAGGTGCAGTTTGAAGAGTTTTGGTGGAACTAGGTGCATTTTGAAAACTTTAAGGTGGAACTAGGTGCATTTTGAAGAGTTTAAGGTGGAACAAGGTGTATTTTGAAAGACTTAAGGTGGAACTAGGTGTATTTTGAAGGATTTAAGGTGGAACTAGGTGCATTTTGAAGAGTTTAAGGTGGAACGAGGTGTATTTTGTAGGATTTAAGGTGAACTAGGTGCATTTGAAGGGCTTAAGGTGGAACTAGGTGCATTTGGAAAAGTTTAAGGTGGAACTAGGCGCTTTTTGAAAAATTTAAGGTGGCACTAGGTGCAGTTTGAAGAGTTTTGGTGGAACTAGGTGCATTTGGAAAAGTTTAAGGTGGAACTAGGTGCATTTTGAAGAGTTTAAGGTGGAACAAGATGTATTTTGAAGAGTTTAAAGTGGAACAAGGTGTATTTTGAAGGATTTAAGGTGGACCTTGGTGCATTTTGAAGGGTTTATGGCTGAACAAAAGGTACTACAGATGGTTTAATTAAAACGTTGCACATTTTTAAAGGTTTAGAAGCAATTAGTGCACTAGACGGTGATGAGAATGGACGGTGGTGCACTCAGTTTGTTTTAAGGTGGAACAAAGCACATTGTAGAAAGCCTGAAGTTGTGAAGAATTGAAGGTGGTGCTCTAAAGGCTGGAGACTGAGCACTGCAGAGGACAAAGGGTGCTGTTTGAGACCTCGCCTTGTTGCCGCCTGGCAGATCAACGAACCAATCAAACAGTGTTATTTGTACAGAACTAACAGCTGCTAACTGACTGCTAACAGCTCTCTGTCGTTGTTTGTAATAAACTTCATTTTTCATCCAAATCCATCAGAGTGGCGTCTGTTTGGGTCCAGACTGATTCATATTCCTGACAGACGGCACTACTCAAACTTTACATTCTCTATTCAATTTAAATATACGTTTATTGGAAAATAGATCAGTAATAACAAATGAGAGACATAATATAGTAGTCATAGTAAACAGTAATCTCACGTGGCTGAGAAGGTTTGAAGGTTCTTACCGTCATCATGGCAGCTACAGCCATGTCTTTCAGCTTTTTGTTCTGATCGCTTTGTAAACACTCAGCAGACGTTCAGAGAGAAGGTCCAGCTGACAGAAACCTGGAAGATCAGAGTGTGTTAGAGGAACCAGAGTTCAGTTAAATGTGACATTACGGCTCAAAAGACTCATTCAATAAACAGCTCAAAGTCTTTAAACAGTCAGTAAATAACCTCACTTTAACATTTCATTCTGACAAGATTCATTCAGAAAATCTGTAAAGTAAAGAATCATTTTTAGTCAAACCAGGGACAGCATTTAAGATCTTTAACATGTTTAGAAAAACCAAAGTAAGAACAAAAAAAAAAAACAACTTTGTGTTTTCTTTGTTGGGGTTGATGTCCGTTACAGTCGCTTAGAGAAAAGCTCTACACACACGTTCAGATTCACCATCAGCTGGTGGTTTGGTAGTCAAATTAAAATGGTCAAAACATTTCTAACTTGTATTTTATTACCTGAGGGCCAAACACTCTGACTGGACTGGGTTTAATATAATAATGGTCTCATGATGACTGTTTTTACTGCAGAAGTTAGTAAAAACTTCTGTTTTTTAAAAATTCCCAAGTATCACCTTGACTCCACGTTTAACACGAAAATGTTTAAAATGTTTAGCTTTTAGAGACAAAAATATGGAAATAAAAATATTAGACGTTTTTGTTGTTTATTCACTTTGAATGTCAAAAATAAATATGAAGCTGAAATTACTGTCAGGCGTTAGCAATAGCCTACTAGTAATTAGTGCTTCATAAGGGCTTTAAAAACTTAATCTAAATTAATTTACAATATTTCAACAGAAAATCAGTGTAGCATATTTTAAATTTAAGACACAGAAAAATGTACAACCCTATTTAAAATCACTTTATATCTCACCTGTTAGCTAAGCTGCTGTTAGCCCCTAGGCTAATGCTAGCATGTAGAGTCTTTCCACCTCCTCCTCTCCCTGACACGTCGTCTTTAGACTGATGGAGTTCTTTACTGACTCCTCATAACGTCTCAGCTGCTGGTTTACTCATAGATATCTTATATATCACTAGATGCCCTATGTGGGAGTCGACAACGTCCCTACACGGCATCCATCTTACCACAGACAGCTGACGTTCTGCTCTCTATGGTCCAAACAATAGGATTGGCCAAAGTTTTTAGAGAACTGTGGGACTTTATTGATTTCTTTTGGGATTTTCAAAATCTCCACAATATACTTATAGCTGTACTAGAACGTTGTTAAGAGGCTTTAAAAAAAACGTTAAAAGCTACTTTGTTTACCAAATCAACAAGTGCAGCTTTAACTCGATGAAAAATGGACGGATTTACAAATGGTTTACTTTCTTACAAACCTTATTACTTGAGATATGATACTTTTACAGTTTATGAGTTTCCCGACCATTATTGTTATATTTTACAGGCACGTGTCTGACGTTTATAAAAATGCAAACCGTTTGAAAATCGGTAAAAAAAAAAAAATTGAGCAAGTTAGAGGTATTTAATAGTACATGCTCCATTGACACCAATGTGATGAAAGAGGACAGATGTCTGTGGTAAGATGGCCGCCATGTAGGGACGTCAGGGTCCATTGACGAACAGCGCGGGTAAGATATCTATGGGTTTACTAGCATAGTTATCATATATATCACATATATCACTAGATACCTTACCCGTGCTGTTTGTCAATGGACCCTGACGTAGCTACGCCGGCGGCCATCTTGGGGCAGAGAGCTGCCCCCTTTCATAACACTGGTGTCAATACAGCATGTACCATTAAATACCTCTAACTTGCTCAATTTTTAACCGATTTTCAAACGGTTTGCGTTTTTATAAACATCAGAGAAGTGGCTGTGAATATATAACAAACTATAACGATAATGGTCGGGAAATTCATAAATTGTAAAAGTATCAAATCTCAAGTCTATACATAAGCTTTTTTTTAGCTCCTGATTAGCATCGTTGACTCTACAACTGTCAAGTTTTACAAAGAGACATAAACTAGTTGTATTGTGTTTTTAGAGGAAAGTTGCCTGTAGATGACGCCACTATCTGGAGCTGCTCTAACTTTATAGCATTGGATTTAACGGAGATCCTTTATTTTGAAGGAATTTACAGGAAGTGAAATTAACAGCTACTAATTACAGCGTTACTACGGATGTAGTGCCAAGTTGTGACCACTAGAGGGCAGCAATCCAATAAAAACAATGAATTCAGACCAAAGTTCTGTTAAATAAAACAAAACCAGAAGAAAAACATTTAAAATATCATTCATAACAGAAAAATATCAATAAAACGAGAGAATTAACCCAAAAATATGACAACATTCGTTAAAACATTAAAAAATTATTAAAATGTTCCCCCTTATTTAGAAAGGTAACATCCAGTGAGATGAAGAATCTAATCTTTTTAAAGGGAGAGAACATGTTACTAATGGGTGTTTAGATGTTCTAACCAGTCAGATGGTTTCCAGTTCCCGTTAAATGAATAAAGTAAATAAAAAAGGTTTATAGGAAACAACAGATTTCATGTTTACATTCATCACTATATCTTTACCTTGTTTGTTTTTTGGCTCTTTTTAAAATGTCCATCCATCCATCCATTTTCTGTAGCCGCTTATTCCTCCACAGAGGGTCGCGGGGCAGCTGGTGCCTATCTCCAGCGGTCAAGGGGCGAGAGGCGGGGGACACCCTGGACGGGTCGCCAGTCCATCGCAGGGCCCTTTTTAAAATGTATTTTTTAAAAAAAATAAAACTCCAAAGATAACAAAGATGACCTCTTCCTGGAGTCTTTATCTGATCTATATTTCAGTGAAACTCTGATAATAAAAACATCCTTTAAATCTTTCATTTGACTAAAGTCTTATATTAAAGTTTTACAGGTAATTAATCAGATTTCTGTCCTTTCTATGCTCTGACATGTAGTTACAACTAAACACCACCAGAGGGCAGCACAGGATCAAATCCAGATGTAATGTTGAATGAACAGTTTAACTTCCGGTGGGACTTCAAAATAAAACACATTCATGCCAACAAGAAGACAGCAACACATGATTTTTATTGTGTTTTTATTAAAATCAGTGAGATAATAATTATTGTGTTTGATTTAAAATCTTTAACTATTTGACTTTAATTTGAATTGGAAGAGACTCTCCAGAAACAAGGTGTAAAACCTAAAGTCTCCTGATGCTCCTCCCGTCCAGCAGGTGGCGATAATCCACCTCTAAGCTGAGAAACGTGGCGATACTTCTGGTCTAAAGTGTGTTTTATGAGCTGACAGTGAGTTTGTTTAGTGGAGCGTCAGGCCTGAACCAATCAAAACCCAGTTAATCTTCTGTTTTCAGCTCCTCCTCTCAGCGGCGTCCAGGACGTCCATCGAACGTTGTTTCGCCTCCTGCAGCAGCTCAGAGACTCTCCTCTGTGTCTGAAGCACAAAGCAGCAGGTTAATAGTCATCAAGTCAAACATCTGATCTGGAAACAGCTGCTGGACTCACGGCCAGGCGGAAGCTCTCGTCCGTCACGTCCTTCAGGTTGATCATGACGTTGAAGTAGGCTCCAAACACCGCCGTCTCCAGAGCTTTAGCTGCTACCTGGAAGCAGAATCAGAACCAGATCAATCTGCAGTTTTAGACTCCTAGGTGGCCCTGAAGGTCCAGTTCTGACCTGAGCGTCAGACTTGCAGCCCATGTTTCCGTAGGTCACGACCTCTTGAAGCGTGGGCCAGAGGACGCTGACCCTTTCAGCCAGAGCCAGAGGGACTCGAACCGCCTGCTTCAGACCGTCCTGCATCGCAGCGTCTCTCCTAAAGACATCAGAGGTTGGGTCAGGATCAGGGTCTGAGTCTGAGTCTAGACTACTGTAATGGTTCATCTGAGGTCAGAGGTTAGGTCAGGATCAGGGTCTGAGTCTGAGTCTAGACTACTGTAATGGTTCATCTGAGGTCAGAGGTTGGGTCAGGATCAGGGTCTGAGTCTGAGTCAAGGCTACTGTAATGGTTCATCTCAGGTCAGAGGTTAGGTCAGGATCAGGGTCTGAGTCTAGACTACTGTAATGGTTCATCTGAGGTCAGAGGTTAGGTCAGGATCAGGGTCTGAGTCTGAGTCAAGGCTACTGTAATGGTTCATCTGAGGTCAGAGGTTAGGTCAGGATCAGGGTCTGAGTCTGAGTCTAGACTACTGTAATGGTTCATCTGAGGTCAGAGGTTAGGTCAGGATCAGGGTCTGAGTCTAGACTACTGTAATGGTTCATCTGAGGTCAGAGGTTAGGTCAGGATCAGGGTCTGAGTCTGAATCTAGACTACTGTAATGGTTCATCTGAGGTCAGAGGTTAGGTCAGGATCAGGGTCTGAGTCTGAGTCAAGGCTACTGTAATGGTTCATCTGAGGTCAGAGGTTGGGTCAGGATCAGGGTCTGAGTCTGAGTCAAGGCTACTGTAATGGTTCATCTGAGGTCAGAGGTTGGGTCAGGATCAGGGTCTGAGTCTGAGTCTAGACTACTGTAATGGTTCATCTGAGGTCAGAGGTTAGGTCAGGATCAGGGTCTGAGTCTGAGTCAAGGCTACTGTAATGGTTCATCTG
>SSNR01000240.1:914953-926113 GCA_006937965.1 Callopanchax toddi
AACACAAAACAACAACAAAAACACATCATAAACAATAAAATATCAACACAAAACAACAACAAAAACACATCATAAACAATAAAATATCAACACAAAACAACAACAAAAACACATCATAAACAATAAAATATCAACACAAAACAACAACAAAAACACATCATAAACAATGAAAACACAACATCAACAACAACAAAACACAAAACAAACAATAACAAAAACACAAAAACACATCATAAACAATGAAAACAACATCAACAACAAGAAAACACAAAATAAACAATAACAACACATCATAAACAATGGAAACCAAACATAAACAAAAATATCACAACAACACAGCACAAAAACATGTAAACAATACCACAACAAAACAACACAATAACACAACAACAACAACACATTGTTTACATCTCCCTGTCCTCCCTGTCCTCATGTCCTTCATTCCCTTCATGGCTGTGGACAGACGTCAGGTCCTGACTCCTGACTGTCAGGTCCTGACTCCTGACTGTGTCAGGTCCTGACTCCTGACTGTCAGGTCCTGACTCCTGACTCCTGACTGTCAGGTCCTGACTCCTGACTGTCAGGTCCTGACTCCTGACTCCTGACTGTCAGGTCCTGACTCCTGACTGTCAGGTCCTGACTCCTGACTGTGTCAGGTCCTGACTCCTGACTGTCAGGTCCTGACTCCTGACTGTCAGGTCCTGACTCCTGACTGTCAGGTCCTGACCCCTGACTGTCAGGTCCTGACTCCTGACTGTGTCAGGTCCTGACTCCTGACTGTCAGGTCCTGACTCCTGACTGTGTCAGGTCCTGACTCCTGACTGTCAGGTCCTGACTCCTGACTGTCAGGTCCTGACTCCTGACTGTCAGGTCCTGACTCCTGACTGTGTCAGGTCCTGACTCCTGACTGTCAGGTCCTGACTCCTGACTGTCAGGTCCTGACTCCTGACTGTCAGGTCCTGACTCCTGACTGTGTCAGGTCCTGACTCCTGACTCCTGACTGTGTCAGGTCCTGACTCCTGACTCCTGACTGTGTCAGGTCCTGACTCCTGACTGTCAGGTCCTGACTCCTGACTGTCAGGTCCTGACTCCTGACTGTCAGGTCCTGACTCCTGACTGTCAGGTCCTGACTCCTGACTGTGTCAGGTCCTGACTCCTGACTCCTGACTGTGTCAGGTCCTGACTCCTGACTCCTGACTGTGTCAGGTCCTGACTCCTGACTGTCAGGTCCTGACTCCTGACTGTCAGGTCCTGACTCCTGACTGTCAGGTCCTGACTCCTGACTGTCAGGTCCTGACTCCTGACTCCTGACTGTGTCAGGTCCTGACTCCTGACTCCTGACTGTGTCAGGTCCTGACTCCTGACTCCTGACTGTGTCAGGTCCTGACTCCTGACTGTCAGGTCCTGACTCCTGACTGTCAGGTCCTGACTCCTGACTGTGTCAGGTCCTGACTCCTGACTGTCAGGTCCTGACTCCTGACGTGTCAGGTCCTGACTCCTGACTGTCAGGTCCTGTCTCCTGACTGTCAGGTCCTGACTCCTGACTGTCAGGTCCTGACTCCTGACTGTCAGGTCCTGACTCCTGACTGTCAGGTCCTGACTCCTGACTGTGTCAGGTCCTGACTCCTGACTGTCAGGTCCTGACTCCTGACTGTCAGGTCCTGACTCCTGACTGTCAGGTCCTGACCCCTGACTGTCAGGTCCTGACTCCTGACTGTGTCAGGTCCTGACTCCTGACTGTCAGGTCCTGACTCCTGACTGTCAGGTCCTGACTCCTGACTGTCAGGTCCTGACTCCTGACTGTCAGGTCCTGACTCCTGACTGTGTCAGGTCCTGACTCCTGACTGTCAGGTCCTGACTCCTGACTGTCAGGTCCTGACTCCTGACTCTGTGTCAGGTCCTGACTCCTGACTCCTGACTGTGTCAGGTCCTGACTCCTGACTGTCAGGTCCTGACTCCTGACTGTCAGGTCCTGACTCCTGACTGTCAGGTCCTGACTCCTGACTGTCAGGTCCTGACTCCTGACTCCTGACTGTGTCAGGTCCTGACTCCTGACTCCTGACTGTGTCAGGTCCTGACTCCTGACTGTCAGGTCCTGACTCCTGACTGTCAGGTCCTGACTCCTGACTGTCAGGTCCTGACTCCTGACTGTGTCAGGTCCTGACTCCTGACGTGTCAGGTCCTGACTCCTGACTGTCAGGTCCTGACTCCTGACTGTCTCAGGTCCTGACTCCTGACTCCTGACTGTGTCAGGTCCTGACTCCTGACTCCTGACTGTGTCAGGTCCTGACTCCTGACTCCTGACTGTGTCAGGTCCTGACTCCTGACTGTCAGGTCCTGCCTCCTGACTGTCAGGTCCTGACTCCTGACTGTCAGGTCCTGACTCCTGACTGTGTCAGGTCCTGACTCCTGACTCCTGACTGTGTCAGGTCCTGACTCCTGACTCCTGACTGTGTCAGGTCCTGACTCCTGACTGTCAGGTCCTGACTCCTGACTGTCAGGTCCTGACTCCTGACTGTCAGGTCCTGACTCCTGACTGTCAGGTCCTGACTCCTGACTGTGTCAGGTCCTGACTCCTGACTCCTGACTGTGTCAGGTCCTGACTCCTGACTGTCAGGTCCTGACTCCTGACTGTCAGGTCCTGACTCCTGACTGTCAGGTCCTGACTCCTGACTGTCAGGTCCTGACTCCTGACTGTCAGGTCCTGACTCCTGACTGTGTCAGGTCCTGACTCCTGACTCCTGACTGTGTCAGGTCCTGACTCCTGACTGTGTCAGGTCCTGACTCCTGACTGTCAGGTCCTGACTCCTGACTGTGTCAGGTCCTGACTCCTGACTCCTGACTGTGTCAGGTCCTGACTCCTGACTGTCAGGTCCTGACTCCTGACTGTCAGGTCCTGACTCCTGACTGTCAGGTCCTGACTCCTGACTGTGTCAGGTCCTGACTCCTGACTGTCAGGTCCTGACTCCTGACTGTCTCAGGTCAGATCCTGACTCCTGACTGTGTCAGGTCCTGACTCCTGACTGTCAGGTCCTGACTCCTGACTGTGTCAGGTCCTGACTCCTGACTGTGTCAGGTCCTGACTCCTGACTCCTGACTGTGTCAGGTCCTGACTCCTGACTGTCAGGTCCTGACTCCTGACTGTCAGGTCCTGACTCCTGACTGTCAGGTCCTGACTCCTGACTGTCAGGTCCTGACTCCTGACTGTCAGGTCCTGACTCCTGACTGTGTCAGGTCCTGACTCCTGACTGTGTCAGGTCCTGACTCCTGACTGTCAGGTCCTGACTCCTGACTGTCAGGTCCTGACTCCTGACTGTCAGGTCCTGACTCCTGACTGTCAGGTCCTGACTCCTGACTGTCAGGTCCTGACTCCTGACTGTCAGGTCCTGACTCCTGACTGTGTCAGGTCCTGACTCCTGACTCCTGACTGTGTCAGGTCCTGACTCCTGACTGTGTCAGGTCCTGACTCCTGACTGTCAGGTCCTGACTCCTGACTGTCAGGTCCTGACTCCTGACTGTGTCAGGTCCTGACTCCTGACTGTCAGGTCCTGACTCCTGACTGTCAGGTCCTGACTCCTGACTGTCAGGAGGTTCTTTCATTCCTGCCTGCTGATAAACTCTCTGTTATCTGGAATCGATTCCCAAACTGGCCTTGAAGGCTGAAATTGATCAAACTCCCAGAGAGAGGACTGCAGCTGGAGAGCCCCCCCCCCCTTTCTGTCCACATGGACTGTGACTTTGGTTCAGTTCTCTGTTCTCACATAACATCGTAATGAGAGACTATCACGGATGAAACCGGGGAGGTCATGGTCTCATTCCCTGCAGACAGAAACACTCTACTGATACACATCTCCTCCCAGATCAACGTTCTCCTCACTTCCTGAGCCCCCCTCCCTCCCCCGAGGACGAGTACACTGATGGCTGCGCTCTGCGGCGGCCTCGCGGGTTGAACCCTACAGGTGTGTCTAGTCTCCAGGTGTCAGGTTGAGGTTCTCACCATGTAGCTGTTGAAGGCAGAGGAGTCTTCGTCGACCATCTGCAGCAGGTCGTTCACAGCCTGATGAAACGGGGGGATCAGCCTCCTCATGACACCGTCCAGGTTCTCAAACTGCCTCTTCCCGTAGGTCATCTGCCCCACCATGGCGCCCAGCGCTGCCCCCTGCAGGTGAACAAGATGGAGACATGTCCATGTGAGGACGTGTCCCCTTGAGGGCGAATCCGTTTCCTGTAAACTAAACTCACCAGAGCAGCGATGGCAGCAGAAACAGAACCTCCTCCAGGCGCCGCCGTCCGAGCTCCGACGCGCTGAACAAACTGCTGCAGGGACAGAGAAATAAGTCCGCCCCCTTCCTGTGACCTCACCATGTACCTGCACAGGTAAGACACGCCCACCATTAACAGGGATCTGCTTCCTGTTCGATGTGGACGTCCATTAAATCAGACTCACTCTATGATCCTCTCCTTTGGGTTGAACGGACCCAGAGAGTCGAGGCCGAGTTTACTGATCACCTGTCAACGAACAAACCAAATAAATGAACAAAGGTCGAGTCCCTGTGAGAACAGCTGAGACTGGGCTGACCAGTCGGACTTTGTGCTCCTCCTCCACGATGAAGAGTTGGTCTCTGCTGATGTAGAAGTCAGCGGCGTCCAGCAGAGCCTTGAGGGGAATCAAACCGACGATCTGAGAGCCGACCACCGGCAGCTTCAGCTCCTGAGCAAGACAACGAGCCGTCACTCAAACACAGTCGGTCGGTTTCAGGTCTCATCAGACAGGACACATGACCTCTGACCTCAGACAGTCTGCAGGTCTCCTCAAACACGGTGTGGAGCGGTGTCAGCTCAAAGTCCAGGATGTTGGTGGACACCTGAGCCAGGTTGGACTCCTCCAGGTACCAGCCCATCCCCTGAACCTTCTTCAGGAGGCCTGGCTGCTCACAGGGAGAAGAAACCAAACGGATGTCCTCATCAGACTCTGGGTTCAGCAGGTATCAACGAGTGAAGGTTAGAAACAGAGACCTGACTGGACTGAACCATCTGTGGACCTGGACCTGACCTCTACCAAAACCTGACCTGACACCTACTGAGAACTGACCTGAACCTGACCTCTACTGAGAACTGACCTGTACCTGACCTCTACCAAAACCTGACCTGACACCTACTGAGAACTGACCTGAACCTGACCTCTACTGAGAACTGACCTGAACCTGACCTCTACTGAGAACTGACCTGTACCTGACCTCTACCAAAACCTGACCTGACACCTACTGAGAACTGACCTGAACCTGACCTCTACCGGGAACTGACCTGAACCTGACCTCTACCGGGAACTGACCTGACCTCTACCAAAACCTGACCTGACACCTACTGAGAACTGACCTGAACCTGACCTCTACTGAGAACTGACCTGTACCTGACCTCTACTGGGAACTGACCTGTACCTGACACTTACTGAGAACTGACCTGAACCTGACCTCTACCGGGAACTGACCTGTACCTGACCTCTACCGGGAACTGACCTGCACCTGACCTCTACTGGGAACTGACCTGTACCTGACACTTACTGAGAACTGACCTGAACCTGACCTCTACTGGGAACTGACCTGTACCTGACCTCTACCAAAACCTGACCTGACACCTACTGAGAACTGACCTGAACCTGACCTCTACCGGGAACTGACCGGTACCTGACCTCTACCGGGAACTGACCTGTACCTGACCTCTACCGGGAACTGACCTGACCTCTACCAAAACCTGACTTGTACCTGACCTCTACCGGGAACTGACCTGACATCTACTGGGAACTGACCTGTACCTGACCTCTACTGAGAACTGACCTGAACCTGACCTCTACTGAGAACTGACCTGAACCTGACCTCTACTGAGAACTGACCTGAACCTGACCTCTACCGGGAACTGACCTGAACCTGACCTCTACTGAGAACTGACCTGTACCTGACCTCTACTGGGAACTGACCTGTACCTGACCTCTACTGGGAACTGACCTGTACCTGACCTCTACTGGGAACTGACCTGTACCTGACCTCTACTGGGAACTGACCTGAACCTGACCTCTACTGGGAACTGACCTGTACCTGACCTCTACTGGGAACTGACCTGTACCTGACCTCTATTGGGAACTGACCTGTACCTGACCTCTACTGGGAACTGACCTGTACCTGACCTCTACCGGGAACTGACCTGTACCTGACCTCTACTGGGAACTGACCTGAACCTGACCTCTACCGGGAACTGACCTGAACCTGACCTCTACTGAGAACTGACCTGTACCTGACCTCTACTGAGAACTGACCTCTACCGGGAACTGACCTCTACTGGGAACTGACCTGTACCTGACATCTACTGGGAACTGACCTGTACCTGACCTCTACTGGGAACTGACCTGAACCTGAACTCTACCGGGAACTGACCTGAACCTGACCTCTACCGGGAACTGACTTGAACCTGACCTCTCAACGGCTAACAAACATCTGTTTAAAGACTCAGAGTCCCAGAATGCACCTGGCTTTTGCCCCGGCCCTGCTCGCGGATGTCCAGCGCGATGCGGTGAGCCTGTTCTTTTGTGCAGATCAGGTTCACGTTGTAGGCGATGAGGAACGTCCGAGCGCCGGTTACCGTGGCACCCCACGATGGCACAAAGAGGGCGGGGCCAAAGTCTGGCGCCCACTCAGCATTCTTCAGCTGGAAAAATCAAATGTAAAACTTAAATCCTGAGATGTTTTAGACTCAACAGGAAGTAGAGTCTTCTCACCTTGTCAGGTAAGGCCTCGTACTCTCCGACGCGAATCGACGGAAGGTTCCTCCTGGCGTCGCTCCGAGCTGCTTCTCCATACAGGTACACTGGAGGGTGTAGAGAACAGCGCCACCTCATGGTTCATTCAGATCACGCCTTTAACAGAGTTTTACTAGTTTCTTTCATTCAGGATGTGAATGCTGACTCGTCTGCTGTGTTTGTAAAATCAGTTTAAGTTTGAAGTCAGAAAAGCCAGATTCTCTCTCCTCTATGATGTCATCACTCCCCCCACACCTCTTCAGGTGGTGTTTTGTTTTAAACACTTTCCTGATTTTCAGTTTCATCTGAACTCTTCATCAAGGAGTTCCCTCACCAGGAACGTGCAGCATCTCCGCCAGCCTCCGCCCGAACTCGTTAGCACAGCGGACACAGTCGTCCATGGTGACGTTCTGGACGGGGACGAAGGGACAGACGTCCAGTGCTCCGGTCCGCGGGTGTTCTCCTGCAGCAGAGACGCTGTTTAGAGCTGCTGCTTTGTTCTACAGGTGGAACTGTCCGACCGGACTCACCTGAGTGTTTGCTCATGTCGATGAGGTCGAAGGCCCGGCGGGCGGCGCTCAGCGCCCCCTCCACCACCGCCTCGGGGGGCCCCACGAAGGTGTAGACGGTACGGTTGGTGGAGGCCCCGGGGTCAACGTCCAGCAGGCTGCAGCCGGGCGTCTGAGAGATGGCTGCCGCCACGGCATCGATCACCTGAACAGGGTCAAAGGTCAACCCAGAGTCAAACAGCAGATTAATGATTCCACCGTCAGCAGCAGCCCTTCAGACCTGAATCAGGTCCAACGTCCAGGTCTCACAAGTCCTCTGAGCTTCACAAAAGAGACGTTAAAATGACTTACAACTGTTTGGTTCTGACCAGGAAACAGGTTCTCAAAGTCCAGAACAGGAAACAGGTTCTCAGAGTCCAGAACAGGAAACAGGTTCTCAGAGTCCAGAACAGAAAACAGGTTCTCAGAGTCCAGAACAGAAAACAGGTTCTCAGAGTCCAGAACAGAAAACAGGTTCTCAGAGTCCAGAACAGAAAACAGGTTCTCAAAGTCCAGAACAGAAAACAGGTTCTCAGAGTCCAGAACAGAAAACAGGTTCTCAGAGTCCAGAACAGAAAACAGGTTCTCAGAGTCCAGAACAGAAAACAGGTTCTCAGAGTCCAGAACAGAAAACAGGTTCTCAGAGTCCAGAACAGAAAACAGGTTCTCAGAGTCCACAACAGAAAACAGGTTCTCAGAGTCCAGAACAGAAAACAGGTTCTCAGAGTCCAGAACAGGAAACAGGTTCTCAGAGTCCAGAACAGAAAACAGGTTCTCAGAGTCCAGAAGAGAAAACAGGTTCTCAGAGTCCAGAAGAGAAAACAGGTTCTCAGAGTCCAGAACAGAAAACAGGTTCTCAGAGTCCAGAACAGAAAACAGGTTCTCAGAGTCCAGAAGATAAACCAGGTGGGTGAACTGATAAAACGCTGATTCTCTGGATGGGTTTGATCAAAGTGGACCCTAAAGTTCTGACCCGTTAACAACCAGCACCAGTCAGAGGCGATGAAGAGGAGGAACCCCCCTGAAGAGGCCTCAGACTGCAGCAGAGCCCTTCACAGGGTTCTGGTAGAACCTAAAGGTCTCACCTCTTTGTTCCGACCCTCTGAGAAGTTTGGAACACACTCCACCAGCTGAGCCATGACGGGTTGAAGCCTGGAGGAAGACAAGCAGAGATCTGCTTCATCACAGAGAGAAGACACGCTGCAGGTCGATTATTAACTCAGAGGGAGGTCAGCAGGGCCTGGAGGAGGAGCCAGAACCTCTTACAGGCAGAACCAGAACCTCTGAAGTCCTGTGGGGCCCCCTAAAGGCAGAACCAGAACCTCTGAAGTCCTGTGGGGCCCCCTAAAGGCAGAACCAGAACCTCTGAAGTCCTGTGGGGCCCCCTAAAGGCAGAACCAGAACCTCTGAAGTCCTGTGGGGCCCCCTAAAGGCAGAACCAGAACCTCTGAAGCAGAGAGGTCTAACTCAGGTTCAAACCTGGCTCTCAGTATGTCTTCAGGAATGTTTCTGGGTGAGTGTGGCTCACAGGAGGAGGAGAGGTCCTTAACCAATCAGGTCAGGGTTCATCTCAGGCTCCAGCTGTGTGTCGAAGTATCTTTGGACAAATCAACTTATAGTACTGTGGTATAGATCCAGCAATTAGGTATATATGTAGTACTGTGGTATATATGCAGTACTGTGGTATATATGTAGTACAGTGATATATACATATTACTTTTTATACATAGTATTGTGATATATACTGTACATAGTATCCTTGAGTATCATGAAAGGCTCCTCTATCCATCCATCCATCCATGTTCTGTAGCCGCTTATTCCTCCACAGAGGGTCGCGGGGCAGCTGGTGCCTATCTCCAGCGGTCAAGGGGCGAGAGGCGGGGGACACCCTGGACAGGTCGCCAGTCCATCGCAGGGCCACACAGAGACGAACGAGACAAACAACCACACACCCACTCACACCTAAGGACAATTTACCAGCCCAATTAGCCTGACAGTCATGTCTTTGGACCGTGGGAGGAAACCGGAGTACCCGGAGGAAACCCACGCACGCATGGGGAGAACATGCAGACTCCACGCAGAGAGGCCGCAGAGCCGGGACGCGAACCCACGACCTCCTCGCTGCGAGGCAACAGTGCTAACCAACGGCGCCACCATGCAGCCAAGGCTCCTCTAAATAAAATGAATTATTATTATTATTATTATTATTATTATTATTATTATTATTATTATTATTATTATTATTATTATTATTATTATGAAGTCATGATAAACAGCTGACTGACAAACAGGAAGTTGACTCTAAACCTCCTGACTTTAGTTTAAATGGAATCATGTGACTGATGATCAGCTGATCTCTCTAAATAACTGATCATCATTCATTAAAAGACCTGAAACAATCAGTTTGTTTCAGAATTAAAGTCTGATCCACTCAGCTGAGTACAGAAAGGGTCAAAGGTCAACGGATAAGCTCCACCAACGGTCCAGGACTTCAGGTGGGATTACATCATCTGCTGTCTGAAACCAGGAACAGGTCTCAGGTCAGACTGGGTTCAAACTAAACCTCCAAACATTCCAGTCAAACCAGCTGATCAGATGGGTTTATTACTGACTCACCAATGACTGAAAAGTAATCTGATTACTGGGATTTAAGTCCAAGCCGACAGACTTTTGTTATAAACTTTTACGTTTCCGAGGGTTTCTTTAATAAATCAGGTAATATTAATAAACGTATTTCTGTTTAAACTTGGGGGATGTGCTCATTAAAACACCTAATGTAGTTTTCTACTTCTGTATAAAATGCTCTTCAAGGTTTTACTGACCAGTGGTTTTAAGATGTTTCTTCACATTTAGTCCAGTTTATGAAATGATTTGACCAAACATCCTGAAGCTCTTCCTCTGTGAGATCTTTTCACCACCAGCTGATTGAGATCATGTTTTCTTTTTAGAGAAAGTTCTCTGCTTTAAAGAAAATGATTTATGAATCAACCTTCACAGAGGTCAGCTGACCTGATTTACTGCCAATAAATCAATAACCTATCAGGAGAAACAGCTACAACCACAGGAGACCTGAACCATTCAGAAACTGGACCTGAAGAACAGAAAGTCCAACCTCCACCAGGCTCCAGTCATGACCTTTGATCGGATTAGATGTTTTTATGGTTTCATTGATTGTTCAGCTGAAGACTTTCTC
Source organism: Callopanchax toddi (assembly GCA_006937965.1). NCBI lineage: Eukaryota > Metazoa > Chordata > Actinopteri > Cyprinodontiformes > Nothobranchiidae > Callopanchax > Callopanchax toddi. Next base: position 925,485 of record SSNR01000240.1, read on the forward strand.
AGAGAGACTTCCTCCGCTGAAGCGGAGACATGAGCTTTACTAAACCAGAGCGAGAACTCCAGCAGGACCTCTGATCTGCAACATGGATGACTGGTTCTGGCTCGTCTTTACTTTGGGTGAGAAATCTTTAACTTCAGGAGTTTCAGGAGCCGTTAATCTTTCACTGAGATTATCAACCTTCTCAGACGCCTCTGGATTCAACCCGCCTCTGGTTCTGGATCAGAAAATACTAGTTTACTCCAATTAGAGTAAAGTTTACTTACATTTAGTAAAGTTTGGCAAAGCTCAGTGAGGTTTAGTAAAGTTTAGGGAGGTTTAGTAAAGTTTAGTGAGGTTTAGTAAAGTTTAGTGAGGTTTAGTAAAGTTTAGTGAGGTTTAGTAAAGTTTAGTGAGGTTTAGTAAAGTTTAGTGAGGTTTAGTAAAGTTTAGTGAGGTTTAGTAAAGTTTAGGGAGGTTTAGTAAAGTTTAGTGAGGTTTAGTAAAGTTTAGTGAGGTTTAGTAAAGTTTAGTGAGCTTTAGTAAAGTTTAGTGAGGTTTAGTAAAGTTTAGGGAGGTTTAGTAAAGTTTAGTGAGGTTTAGTAAAGTTTAGTGAGGTTTAGTAAAGTTTAGTGAGGTTTAGTAAAGTTTAG
>SSNR01000240.1:984817-1011282 GCA_006937965.1 Callopanchax toddi
CAGGTTCTGAGACCTCCACCTGCTCAGAGACATCCATCAGGTTCTGAGACCTCCACCTGCTCAGAGACATCCATCAGGTTCTGAGACCTCCACCTGCTCAGAGACATCCATCAGGTTCTGAGACCTCCACCTGCTCAGAGAGGAGACATCCATCAGGTTCTGAGACCTCCACCTGCTCAGAGAGACATCCATCAGGTTCTGAGACCTCCACCTGCTCAGAGAGACATCCATCAGGTTCTGAGACCTCCACCTGCTCAGAGAGACATCCATCAGGTTCTGAGACCTCCACCTGCTCAGAGAGGAGACATCCATCAGGTTCTGAGACCTCCACCTGCTCAGAGAGACATCCACCAGGTTCTGAGACCTCCACCTGCTCAGAGAGACATCCATCAGGTTCTGAGACCTCCACCTGCTCAGAGAGACATCCACCAGGTTCTGAGACCTCCACCTGCTCAGTGAGGAGACATCCATCAGGTTCTGAGACCTCCACCTGCTCAGAGACATCCATCAGGTTCTGAGACCTCCACCTGCTTAGAGAGACATCCATCAGGTTCTGAGACCTCCACCTGCTCAGAGACATCCATCAGGTTCTGAGACCTCCACCTGCTCAGAGAGACATCCATCAGGTTCTGAGACCTTATTATTATTATTGGAGGAGAAGTTGTGCCGTACGTCAGATGGAGGTGGTTAAAGAGCCTCTGGGATCCTAAGCATCGGTTTATTGACGTGGAGCTCAGGACGACAGAACCGTCATGTTCAACCTGTTAGAGCTGATCTTCTGGTGAATCGGTTTGATTTAGAATCCTGTAAATAAAGTTACTCACACGTCGTTTTGTCTTGCTGTGGAACTCGTTTCCGTGCCGACAGCTGGATGGCAGTGAGTGTTGGGATGTGGAGGATCAATAAAGCACGTTTCATCAACCAGAACACAAAACACCTAAATCACAGTGACAATAGGTCACATTAAGCTCTAATAATAATAACAATGTTCAGATTTAGAATTAAAGTGAGTTCATGTAACTCTCCTTCTCTCACTTCTGGGATGTTCTGCTGGAAAATGCACGCATTAATGGAGGATCCAAGGAAGTGCGGCTACAGTGAGACAGATTGTCCAATAGCTGCTTTCAGTCCGAAGCTCAGGACTCCTGAGGCGACCGTGGCTCCGTAGCAGAGAGATCTCCGTCCATGTGGGAGAGTGGGGTTTCAAACTCCAGCCTGGCCATGTGTCGACGCCATTCTCCTTCCCCTTTATTGTTTTCATTTAAAACATGTATGTTAAAATGTTGAATGAGACAAAATATGGCTGTTGAATGTGGCAAAAGGTAGCTGTTAAAATGCTAAATGAGGGTAAATGTACAGCTAAATGCTAAATGTGTGGAGGAACAGAGGGAGACAAGGAAAGAAACACATAGGGGCACGTATCATGACAGTACCACCCCTGAATCAGGTGGTTCCCAACGCCACCAGGAGAGACAAACAGGGTGGGGGGAGAGGGTCCCAGAAGAAGGGCCAAAAACCAAACTAAGGTTCACAGTCAGGACGGTGGCCAGGAGGCCACATGAAGCGGCAGAGCTCCGGAGGCCTGTCAGCATGTGGTCTGGGGCTGGCTGCAAGGCCTGAACCCCCACGGAGAGGGGCATGGATCATCAGGCTAAAATATAGCTGTTAGAATGCTAAACAAAGCTAAAAGTAGATGTTAAAATGCTAGATGAGGCTAAATGTATAGCTGTTAGAATATTAAATAAGTCTAATTGTAGCTGTTGCTAAATAGGGCTAAATGTAGCTGTTACAATGCCAAACAAGACTAAAACTAGATGCTGAAATGCTAAGGGCTAAATGTAGCTGTTAGAATGCTAAATGAGGATAAATGTAGCTTTTAGAATGCTAACTGTAGCTGTTAGATGGTAAACAAGGCTAAAAGTAGATGTTAAAATGCTAAGGGCTAAATGTAGCTGTTAGAATACTAAATAAGTCTAAATGTAGCTGTTGCTAAATAGGGCTAAATGTAGCTGTTACAATGCCAAACAAGGCTAAAACTAGATGCTGAAATGCTAAGGGCTAAATGTAGCTGTTAGAATGCTAAATGAGGATAAATGTAGCTTTTAGAATGCTAACTGTAGCTGTTAGATGGTAAACAAGGCTAAAAGTAGATTTTAAAATGCTAAATAGGGCTAAATGTAGCTGTTACAATGCCAAACAAGACTAAAACTAGATGCTGAAATGCTAAGGGCTAAATGTAGCTGTTAGAATGCTAAATAAGGATAAATGTAGCTTTTAGAATGCTAACTGTAGCTGTTAGATGGTAAACAAGGCTAAAAGTAGATATTAAAATGCTAAGGGCTAAATGTAGCTGTTAGAATACTAAATAAGTCTAAATGTAGCTGTTGCTAAATAGGGCTAAATGTAGCTGTTAGAATGCTAAATGAGGATAAATGTAGCTTTTAGAATGCTAACTGTAGCTGTTAGATGGTAAACAAGGCTAAAAGTAGATTTTAAAATGCTAAATAGGGCTAAATGTAGCTGTTACAATGCCAAACAAGACTAAAACTAGATGCTGAAATGCTAAGGGCTAAATGTAGCTGTTAGAATGCTAAATAAGGATAAATGTAGCTTTTAGAATGCTAACTGTAGCTGTTAGATGGTAAACAAGGCTAAAAGTAGATATTAAAATGCTAAGGGCTAAATGTAGCTGTTAGAATACTAAATAAGTCTAAATGTAGCTGTTGCTAAATAGGGCTAAATGTAGCTGTTAGAATGCTAAATGAGGATAAATGTAGCTTTTAGAATGCTAACTGTAGCTGTTAGATGGTAAACAAGGCTAAAAGTAGATTTTAAAATGCTAAATAGGGCTAAATGTAGCTATTAAAATGCTAAATGAGGCNGCATGAAGAACATGCAAGCTGGCCACAGAGCTGGGAAGTGAACCCACAACCTCCTGACTGTAACAGTGCTAACAACATGCACCACCAAGCAGCTCACTGTTTCATATGATTTTAAACATATTATGCAGTGAACACTTTTTATACTTCAAAATGTTTTCCTACTCCTTGAATGGAGTTGAGTATTTATGAATACTTAGTTTTTGTCGCTAACCTGCTAGCAGGGCTTAGCTATTCATAAATATTCAACTCCATTCAGAGAGGAGGAAAATGTTTTAAAGTGTAAAAAAGTCTTTATTGCATTATTACTTCCATCTGTGCAAATTTGTTAAGTTTGTGATATTCTCACAATGTTAAAATGTTCCATCTCTGCAATGGATTTTTTTTTAAGCCAACTTGAAATTCTAATTACAATGAAATTAAAAACTAAAATAACACGCTAAAACACACATTTAAGACGATTTCCATTTAAATAGTTTTTAAGTTCAAAGTCATTGACAATAGGGATGGGACGATACACTTAAACTCACGATATGATGCACCTCGATATGTCAGAGTCACAATACGATATTTCACGATACGATATCAAGAAGAAGAAAAAATAAAAAATATTACTGTATAATACCAACTTGTTTATTTTTGTTTCAGTGTCACACGGGGAAACACGAGGCCTAACAGGCCAATCACAAACCAGAACACTCCCTTAGTGTTGCTCTAACCCTATAGGTTAAGTTATCTCAGGTTTGTTTCTGATCACGACTTCTAAACCTCCTGCTCTCAACCCAAGGTTTAAAACTGAAGGAGGCTCTTTAATGGAGACAATGAGTCTTCAAAAGAACTGGAGAATTCAGCTGTTTTCAATTCAAACTGAACACGATCATGTCCAGGATGACAGAGAATCTACTCCAACACGCTGCAGCGTTCTGTCAAAAGGGAATCTGAAACTTCAATCTGGCTGCTGTCAGTAACAATAAAACAGATTTAAAACATTAAAACTCTAAGCAGATTAAATAGGTCAGAAAAAGCAAAATAATAATATTAATCTCACAACTTTGTGTGTTGTCAGATTATTATTATTATTACTAATAATAGGTTCATTTATTGGTCAGCCATTTCAGGTCCTAGAGGGCTGAACTCAGCAGCTTCTCATCTGGAGGACTTTCATTATTTTACAGTTTATTTGTTCAGCGTTCTGACGTCTGGCTCATATAGATGAGTGAGTGTAGATGTGTCTGACTGTTGATTTCTGCAGTGAGACATGAAAACTCACCTCACTCCAACACCTTTAAATCCACCGTGTTGATGTATTTTAACGAACTTCCTCCGGTATTTCCACGGTAGTTTTTGTTGCAGGACGCAAAGTTTACATCGCTCTGACGGAGTCAAAGTTCGGCAGATATACTTTCACTTTCATTTCCGGCGCTGTGCTCCGGGACAGCAGGGAGGAGAGGGAGAGACGCGACGCTGCACACAGAGGGTCTGCAGGCTGCATGATCAGCTGTGAAACACTGTGTTCAGTCTTGGCAGATCACGGTTTTTGTTTCATGGACATCACCCGATTCTGTTCAGCAGCTGATGCTCGATGTCAACCCTAAATTTCCTGCATTACTACTACTCATTACTACTACTCATTACTACTGCTCATTACTACTACTCATTACTACTACTCATTACTACTACTCATTACTACTGCTCATTACTACTACTCATTACTACTACTCATTACTACTACTCACGCAGCAGCGCCATCTAGTGTTTATTTCGCGATTCTTTTTTTTTTCAACTCGATGCATTTCGTCACGTTTTATATCGCGAAATTTCGCCAAACGGTATTTCGTCCCATCCCTAATTGACAATGTGCTTTTTGATCATTCTGTTTTTTCATTTGGAAAAACTTAAAAATTTGAGTTTATTTATATTTTTTACATAAATTTCAGTCAGAAGGATTTGAAATTTTCATTTGTAAGGAACTAAATGATTTGAGTGAGTTTTGACTTAAATTTGTCAGGTTTAGCCAACTTAATAATTTAAGTTGGATAAACCTAATTGATTTACTTGTTACCAACTGAAGCAATTCAATTAAGTTGGTTCAACTTATCTTTTTCTTTAGTGTGAACATCACTGATTTTACGTTGATTGAACCCAAAAATGTAAGTAGTCCTGACTAAACCAAAAATAATAGGTCAGATTAAGGTAAATAAGTCCATCACATCAACTACAGCTCAAATATTATTTTTAGAGTGTAGCTATTATGCTAAATGAGGCCAAATATAGCTATTAGAATACTAAATATGGCTAAATGTAGCTGTTAGAAAGGTAAACAAGGCTAAATGTAGCTGTTATAATTCAAATAATGGCTAAATGTTACTGTTAGAATTCAAATAAAGGCTAAATGTAGCTGTTAGAATGGTAAACAAGGCTAAAAATAGCTATTAGAATGATAAATAAGACTAAATATAGCTATTAGAATGCTAAATGAGGCTAAATATAGCTATTAGAATGCTAAATAAGAGTAAATATAGCTTTTAGAACGCTAAATGAGGCTAAAGGTAGCTATTAGAATGCTAAATGAGGCTAAAAATAGCTATTAGAATGCTAAATGAGGCTAAATATAGCTATTAGAATGCTAAATCAGGCTAAATATAGCTATTAGAATGCTAAATCAGGCTAAATATAGCTATTAGAATGCTAAATAAGAGTAAATATAGCTTTTAGGACGCTAAATGAGGCTAAATATAGCTATTAGAATGCTAAATAAGAGTAAATATAGCTTTTAGAATGCTAAATGAGGCTAAGAGTAGCTCTTAGAGAATGTTAAAATAAGGCTTGCTGTTAGAGTAGCTAGCCTTATTTTAACAGCTAAAGGTAGCTGTTATAATTCAAATAATGGCTAAATGTTACTGTTAGAATTCAAATAAAGGCTAAATGTAGCTGTTATAATTCAAATAATGGCTAAATGTTACTGTTAGAATTCAAATAAAGGCTAAATGTAGCTGTTAGAATGGTAAACAAGGCTAAAAATAGCTATTAGAATGATAAATAAGACTAAATATAACTATTAGAATGCTAAATGAGGCTAAATATAGCTATTAGAATGCTAAATCAGGCTAAATATAGCTATTAGAATGCTAAATAAGAGTAAATATAGCTATTAGAATGCTAAATAAGAGTAAATATAGCTTTTAGAATGCTAAATGAGGCTAAAGGTAGCTATTAGAATGCTAAATGAGGCTAAATATAGCTATTCGAATGCTAAATAAGAGTAAATATAGCTTTTAGAATGCTAAATGAGGCTAAGAGTAGCTCTTAGAGAATGTTAAAATAAGGCTTGCTGTTAGAGTAGCTAGCCTTATTTTAACAGCTAAAGGTAGCTGTTAAAATGCTAAAGCTGCTTGTTTCTATTACTTTACAGTCAGTGCCCTGTTCTGATGCCTTTATTATGTCCCCATCTTCAGGCTCTCAACACTTCCCCTGTTATTGTTTTGGTCTCCCAGAGCCCTGAAGCGAAGCGGGGCAATCTGGTGGATCTGACTAAAGAAACAAACACTGAGAGGTCCGATTAGGAGCCGAGGTTTATGAAGTTTAACATCTGGTCACTTGAACATTTTGGGGAACTCCATATGTTTTTACAGTCCTATTTTTACCAGAGTGCTGCAGAGATGTAATTTAATCTTCTTTCCACCAAACAACAAGCTGCTGCCAGAAATCTGCCAGTGACATAAGAGTTGGACCAGAACCTGAAACCACTGATGTCCTTCAGCCTGACGGAGGAGTGAACACCAGCGGCTTTATGAAGGAGCAGCAGAAGCTTCCCAAGGTAAACACGGAATGAGACGTAACGTTTAGGTCCCCAGACCTGTCAACATGTGGTCCAGATGTCCAGAACCCAGTCCACATCAACACTGGCCTGATGGAAGACATGCATCACAGCTGAAGGACAAAACCAGAACTGGAGACCTAAGACCAGGTCCAAAGGGTTTCAACCAAACATCTGATCCAGAACCAGATCAGTCTGACCAGGTAGAACCACCAGAACCAGGACCAGATCAGCCTGACCAGGTAGAACCACCAGGACCTGGACCAGATCAGCCTGACCAGGTAGAACCACCAGGACCTGGACCAGATCAGTCTGACCAGGTAGAACCACCAGAACCAGATCAGTAGAACTATGACATCATGTGTTTAAAGGATGAACATTTTATCTTAAAACAGACCCATCAGAACCCATGTGGTTCTGGTTGGAGACCCCTCTGGATGATCAGATTTAAACCAGGACTGAACAGTTCCAGTTTTTCCTTCAGGATCCGTTTCCTGGTTCAGGATCAGAACCCTAACACAGTTTTAAACCTAAAAACACCACAGCTGATCCTCTTCAAGCAGAAGTAAATCCGTCTGATATCTGTAGGACCTGGATCTGGACCCAGACCCGGTCCCAGACCCAGACCCCGTCCTGCAGCAGCTCTGAGCCTGATGTCGTCTCGTGTGGCTCTCAGGCTGCAGATGGGTAGCAGCTGAGCTTTGGGGATTTTCCTGAGTTTAATGAGAACCAGAGCAGCCTCAGCTCTACATGGAGCTCACGTGAGGCCTCATGTGGCCCCGGGGCCCCAGGGCCCCGGGAAGCCAATTATATTTTAAAAGAGCTCATTCTGAGAGCTGTAAAGAGCTCTGTGTGGACTCAGGTCCGACACGTTTACTGTTCTTGTGTCATCATTGAAGGTTTACGAGTCAGACCCGTGTACCCGCGTCCCGTCAGAGCAACCCAAACGCTCCACGGAGCTCCTCTAGGAGCCTCGTGCGGCCAGGAGGACTTGTTGCTATGGAAACAATGAAAGCTTGTCCTCCTGCTCATCCAAAGCCCGATCAGGATCCTCCTGCTGGGACGTTCTCAGACCCACAGCGAGCTCTCTGCTGGCGCTGCTCAGCCTCTGTTTCTGTAATCAGGTTCTGGACCCTGCAGGTCCAGGCTGGAACGGCCCCCTGTGGGAGATCTGGGGCCCAGCGCTGATTAAGTGGTGTCTTATGGACAAGCTGCTTTCTTCAGGTTCAGGTTTCACTGGGGCTAAAACTCTCCCTGAAAACAGATGAAGGACCAGAAAGGAGAAGAACGCAGAACCATCGTAGAACAAACACAACCCAGAAACCCAGAAAAGAAGGAACTCGGAAAAGAAGGAACCTGGAAAAGAAGGAACGAGGAGAAGAAGGAACCCGGAGAAGAAGGAACCCGGAAAAGAAGGAACCCAGAAAAGAAGGAACGAGGAAAAGAAGGAACCCGGAGAAGAAGGAACCCGGAAAAGAAGGAACCCAGAAAAGAAGGAACCTGGAAAAGAAGGAACGAGGAGAAGAAGGAACCCAGAGAAGAAGGAACCCGGAGAAGAAGGAACCCGGAAAAGAAGGAACCAGGAGAAGAAGGAACCCGGAAAAGAAGGAACCAGGAAAAGAAGGAACCAGGAGAAGAAGGAACCCGGAAAAGAAGGGACCCGGAAAAGAAGGAACCTGGAAAAGAAGGAATGAGGAGAAGAAGGAACCCGGAGAAGAAGGAACCCGGAGAAGAAGGAACCAGGAGAAGAAGGAACCCGGAAAAGAAGGAACCACGGAAAAGAAGGAACCCGGAAAAGAAGGGACCCAAAAAAGAAGGAACCCGGAAAAGAAGGAACCCAGAAAAGAAGGAACCTGAAAAGAAGGAACCCGGAAAAGAAGGGACCCAGAAAAGAAGGACCCCAGAAAAGAAGGAACCCGGAAAAGAAGGAACCTGAAAAGAAGGAACCCGGAAAAGAAGGAACCCGGAAAAGAAGGAACCCAGAAAAGAAGGAACCCAGAAAAGAAGGAACCAGGAGAAGAAGGAACCCAGAAAAGAAGGAACCCGGAAAAGAAGGAACCCAGAAAAGAAGGAACCCAGAAAAGAAGGAACCCAGAAAAGAAGGAACCCAGAAAAGAAGGAACTTGGAAAAGAAGGAACCCGGAAAAGAAGGAACTCAGAAAAGAAGGAACCCGGAAAAGAAGGAACCCAGAAAAGAAGGAACCAGGAGAAGAAGGAACCCAGAAAAGAAGGAACCCAGAAAAGAAGGAACCTGAAAAGAAGACTTCCTGTTGGTGAGGGACTGTGCTCCGACAGTCAGGCCCTCCTGTCTGAAGAGGACAGGTCCATCAAAGCCAAACGACGGGATCAGGACTCTGACTGGATGAAGGTTTGAGTCCGATCAGACGAAACTAGACTTCCTGTTTCACAACACGAGACTTCACAGGACAAATGTCCAAAATCAGACAGGAATCATGACGTGACCTGATGAAGTCTCAGCTCAGATCAAGTCTGACGAGTCATGTTAGCGCTGACAGCTGTGATGGAAGTCCAACCCGTCCTCTGAGGGACCTCCTAAAGTCTACCCTCCTCTTGGACTCCTCCAGACATTCAGGTCTGGATTCCGGATCAGATGGAAAATAAATAACGCTGATTCGGAGTCTCTTTGTTCTTCCTGCCTGGACTTCCTCTGACAGATGAGTTACGATCAGCAGGAGATCCTGGACCTGGGATTCCCTGGTTCTGAATGCTGAGTCGGGGAAACCCTGGAAGTGTAATGTCTTCTACATGATGAGGCTTTTATTGTGAAAGAGGCTGAAGTCGTTTGTCTGAGAAGCTAAAAACGTGACTTTTACTTTGAAATAAAAACATTTTAAGATGATTTAGGAACATTTCTTTCCTCTGAGGTAAATAAACTTTCAGGGGTTTTTTCCCCAGAGCTGCAGCTGACAGGTCAAAGGTCATGATTTTGACAGCTCAGGTTGTTTTAGGAGAGTCTTTATGGAGAACCATAAAACCAGGAACCTGTCTGTTCCTCACCTTTGACCTATACTTGTAATTTGACATGTTTAGGCAGAAAACGTGTCTGAATTTCTAAGATTTGATGGTTTCTTTGAGTTGAGCTGTTTTCTCTGTTGTCATTTTTTCATGTTTTTATTTATTTCTAACCTCTTGTAACAATGTGATCTGAATTCTCTCCTTTAACGTCCTGGAGCACCAAAATGTTCCCATAGAAACGATTAAAACCACAATCCTGAGGTGAAAAGTATCAAACCTGCATCCTATCAGAGGCCTGAGGCTGATGATGTCATCTTTATGGAAAATGGAGAAAATACCTGCTTTTATCGATAAGGGGCAGTTTGTTTTTTTAATTGTAAAAGTTTTATAGGATAAATGTGTTGAATGACCCTTTAATGAAATATGAGTTTTCACGAGGATCTTGGATTCAGATTTGTGTCTTTGGGGTTTGAACTCAGACTGAATCTATGAATCAGTTGATCAAATCCTACAGGAACAGGAAGCTAGTCACAGGATGGAGATGTGATGACGACCAATCAGCAGGAAGCTGCTGGGTCAGAGGTCAAACCAGAGCTAATGATGATGAGTTTGTGTTCTTGTTTTTATATTCAGGTCGACATTAAAACATTGTTTTATAGATATAAAGGTTTAATCTCCTTAAAGGAAGTGACATCTATCAGATCTTTATCTACGCTGTTTGTTTTACTGAACTCTTCTCTATGTCTACGCTTCTGGACGTCTATTCTACTGTACTCTGTTACTGTACGTCTTCACCACATCTACATCTATGCTACTGAATGTCTACTCTACTGTAAGTCTACTCTACTGTACATCTATATTCCTGAACGTCTTCACCACATCTACTTCTATGATACTGAATGTCTACTGTACATCTACTCTACTGTACATCTACTCTACTGTACGTCTTCACCACATCTACATCTATGCTACTGAATGTCTACTCTACTGTAAGTCTACTCTACTGTACATCTATATTCCTGAACGTCTTCACCACATCTACTTCTATGATACTGAATGTCTACTGTACATCTACTCTACTGTACATCTACTCTACTGTACGTCTTCACCACATCTACATCTATGCTACTGAATGTCTACTCTACTGTAAGTCTACTCTACTGTACATCTATATTCCTGAACGTCTTCACCACATCTACTTCTATGATACTGAATGTCTACTGTACATCTACTCTACTGTACATCTACTCTACTGTACGTCTTCACCACATCTACATCTATGCTACTGAATGTCTACTCTACTGTAAGTCTACTCTACTGTACATCTATATTCCTGAACGTCTTCACCACATCTACTTCTATGATACTGAATGTCTACTGTACATCTACTCTACTGTACGTCTACTCTACTGTACATCTACTCTACTGTACATCTACTCTACTGTACGTCTACTCTACTATACGTCTACTCTACTATACGTCTACTCTACTATACGTCTTCACCACATCTACATCTATGCTACTGAATGTCTACTGTACATCTACTCTACTGTACGTCTACTCTACTGTACGTCTTCACCACATCTACATCTATGCTACTGAATGTCTACTGTACATCTACTCTACTGTACGTCTACTCTACTATACGTCTTCACCACATCTACATCTATGCTACTGAATGTCTACTGTACATCTACTCTACTGTACGTCTACTCTACTGTACATCTACTCTACTGTACGTCTTCACCACATCTACATCTATGCTACTGAATGTCTACTGTACATCTACTCTACTGTACATCTACTCTACTGTACGTCTTCACCACATCTACATCTATGCTACTGAATGTCTACTGTACATCTACTCTACTGTATGTCTACTCTACTATACGTCTACTCTACTATACGTCTACTCTACTATACGTCTTCACCACATCTACATCTATGCTACTGAATGTCTACTGTACATCTACTCTACTGTACGTCTACTCTACTGTACATCTACTCTACTGTACGTCTTCACCACATCTACATCTATGCTACTGAATGTCTACTGTACGTCTACTCTACTGTACATCTACTCTACTGTACGTCTTCACCACATCTACATCTATGCTACTGAATGTCTACTGTACGTCTACTCTACTGTACATCTACTCTACTGTACGTCTTCACCACATCTACATCTATGCTACTGAATGTCTACTGTACATCTATATTCCTGAATGTCTTCATCACATCTACGCTACTCTACATCTAATCTGCTATGTGTCTAATCTACTATGAATTTACTGTACATCTACTCTACTGAATGTCTACTTTACCCTATGTCTAGTCTACCCTGTGTCTAATCGACTGTATGTCTAATCTACTATACATCTACTCTACTGTAAGTCTATGCTGCTCTATGTCCTGCTGGAGCAGCATACACCAAACCTGGACCAGTCCAGATCCAGGTCTTAAAGGTCTTCTGAACATACAGGTCCAGGTCACCTTCAGGTCCCATTCTCCCCCATCAAGACCAGTCCGACACTAGAACAGATAATCTGGAATTTAAAAGCTACCACAGAAGAAGAAAACAGTTAGATGTGAGGAGGACTAACGTTCCTCAGAACCTGATCCTGGCCTTATGTAACTGGGTTTGATGGATACCAGTTCTGAAGCTCAAGGACGACAACGTCTCAGGTTCTGTTGACTTGGTTCTGGTCCACGTGTCGGCAGGCGGAGTCTGGTTTTCCTCCATCACCTCAGATTAAATCAGCAGGACGTGAGATTCATCTGAAGTCAGATTCAGGGTCTGAGCCAAAAGACGACAAGTCCAGTTCAGATTCCAGACTGACGTCTGTTCAAGGTCAACTAGGGGTCAAAAAGTGGGCTTCTTACAGGAAAATCTGGATGTGTCAGGAGCATTTATCTACAGTGAGGACCACTGAGTGATGTCACTGGTGGGTGTGGTCTTTATGGAGATAAATCACTGATAGGACGACTCGTCAGAACGATGACCATATAAGGTCAACGAAAACCAGCTGATGTTCCAGTTTAATCTTCATCCTACAGACCAAATGTGGCAGGTGAAGACCAGCAGATACCGAGTCCTGTTTCAGGTCAGACTGTTTCAGGTCAGGATGTTTCAGGTCAGACTGTTTCAGGTCAGACTGTTTAAGGTCAGGATGTTTCAGGTCAGACTGTTTCAGGTCAGACTGTTTCAGGACAGGCTGTTTCAGGTCAGACTGTTTCAGGTCAGGATGTTTCAGGTCAGGATGTTTCAGGTCAGACTGTTTCAGGTCAGACTGTTTCAGGTCAGACTGTTTCAGGACAGGATGTTTCAGGTCAGGATTTTTCAGGTCAGACTTTTTCAGGTCAGACTGTTTCAGGTCAGGATGTTTCAGGTCAGGATGTTTCAGGTCAGACTGTTTCAGGTCAGGTTGTTTCAGGTCAGGATGTTTCAGGTCAGGCTGTTTCAGGTCAGGCTGTTTCAGGTCAGGATGTTTCAGGTCAGGATGTTTCAGGTCAGACGGTTTCAGGTCAAACTGTTTCAGGTCAGGCTGTTTCAGGTCAGGATTTTTCAGGTCAGACTCTTTCAGGTCAGACTGTTTCAGGTCAGGATGTTTCAGGTCAGACTGTTTCAGGTCAGACTCTTTCAGGTCAGACTGTTTCAGGTCAGGATGTTTCAGGTCAGACTGTTTCAGGTCAGACTCTTTCAGGTCAGACTGTTATAAGTTGGACTGGAATAGTTCTTCATCAGGTTGACCTCCAAGTCGGTTCCATCCAGACCAAAGGAAGCCAAGTCCACCTCATCCTCATGGACAACTTAGACAAGTCTCATTCAGTCTTTGTGTCCTGAGGACAGCAGCTCCAGCAGGAGGTCCACACCAGCTCTTCTAGTTGGACCTGAAGATGTTCCCAGACCAGAGGTAATCCCTAAAGCGTGGTTGGACCTGGGGTCTCCTCCCTGTAGGACGTCTGAACCTCCTCAGCTGTCTCCTCTAGACGTGGAGGACGAGCAGTTCTACCCCTGGTCCCCTCACAGCCCGTCTAGAGGGTACCCGTTCCTGTATCGTGATCTAGTTCTTTAGCTGAGGACCAGAGGTGATGGTTGGAACTTAGAACAAAGACCTAATCAGTGATCTGGTCTGGAATGGTCTGATGGTTCAGTGAAGATCCACAAACAAATTAAAAACCATCAGAAAACAAAAGCTGGAGGCTCTGAGTAGAGGACTGCATGGAGGACTGAGGACTTCCAGGGTATCCATCACAACACGGACTGGAAACATGTAAAAGGAAGAAACACGGTTTAGAAACTCTCTGGTTTCCACCTCAGAGCGTCCCAGCAGATGTTCAGATTCATCCTGCATCGCTGAAAAATCTATTAAACAAACCCCCAAAGACCCAAACTTCCTACAGCGTCCACACGGTTCAGAGGGAAGACAAGATAAACACCACGCCAGGGACGGAGTCCGAGCCAGGATCGCTCCGGGTCGGGTCAGGGAGAGAGAACACTGAGCCACAGGGTCCAGAACCAAACCAGGCCTTCTGGGTCGGGTTATGGTTCAGACTCCAGGAACATCAGTCCATGATCTCCATGGCAACCATCATAAAACAACAACAACAACACAAACAAACGCCTCTGACTGCAGCTGATCGCTAAACGGAACCTCCCCAGTGTCAATCTGAGAAATATTAAAAAACCACCTCCTGAAGACCTGAGCTGGACCTGAACTGGTTTTACTAACTGGTTTATTTTAATGATTAATTAGAAGAAAAAAAACTCAAAACAAGTGACTGGTAAGAGGTCAAGAAGAAAAACCTCAAAGGACAGAAAATTAAATTAAACAGGAAAATTTGAGTCTGAAACAAGTTTTAAACTGAACAGTTAAAGAGGCAGACCCAGTCTGAGGACATGAGGGACACGTGTCCCGTTAGAGGACAAAACTACGTTAAGAGACATGTGTCCTGTTAGAGGACAAAACTACGTTAAGAGACATGTGTCCTGTTAGAGGACAAAACTACGTTAAGGGACATGTGTCCTGTTAGAGGACAAAACTACGTTAAGGGACATGTGTCCCGTTAGAGGACAAAACTACGTTAAGGGACATGTGTCCCGTTAGAGGACAAAACTACGTTAAGGAACATGTGTCCCGTTAGAGGACAAAACTACGTTAAGGGACATGTGTCATGTTAGAGGACAAAACTACGTTAAGGGACATGTGTCCTGTTAGAGGACAAAACTACATTAAGGGACATGTGTCCTGTTAGAGGACAAAACTACGTTAAGTGACATGTGTCCCGTTAGAGGACAAAACTACATAAAGGGACATGTGTCCTGTTAGAGGACAAAACTACGTTAAGGGACACGTGTCCCATTAGAGGACAAAACTACGTTAAGGGACATGTGTCCCATTAGAGGACAAAACTACATTAAGGGACATGTGTCCTGTTAGAGGACAAAACTACGTTAAGGGACATGTGTCCCATTAGAGGACAAAACTACTTAAGGGACACATGTCCCGTTAGAGGACAACACGACTTAATGGACATGTGTCCCGTTAGAGGACAAAACTACTTAAGGGACATGTGTCCCGTTAGAGGACAAAACTACTTTAAGAGACATGTGTCCCATTAGAGGACAAAACTACGTTAAGTGACATGTGTCCCGTTAGAGGACAAAACTACTTAAGGGACATGTGTCCCATTAGAGGACAAAACTACGTTAAGAGACATGTGTCCCGTTAGAGGACAAAACTACTTAAGCGACACATGTCCCGTTAGAGGACAACACGACTTAATGGACATGTGTCCCGTTAGAGGACAAAACTACTTAAGGGACATGTGTCCCGTTAGAGGACAAAACTACTTAAGGGACATGTGTCCCGTTAGAGGACAAAACTACATTAAGGGACATGTGTCCCGTTAGAGGACAAAACTACTTAAGGGACATGTGTCCCGTTAGAGGACAAAACTACGTTAAGAGACATGTGTCCCGTTAGAGGACAAAACTACTTAAGGGACACATGTCCCGTTAGAGGACAACACGACTTAATGGACATGTGTCCCGTTAGAGGACAAAACTACTTAAGGGACATGTGTCCCGTTAGAGGACAAAACTACTTAAGGGACATGTGTCCCGTTAGAGGACAAAACTACGTTAAGAGACATGTGTCCCGTTAGAGGACAAAACTACTTAAGGGACACATGTCCCGTTAGAGGACAACACGACTTAATGGACATGTGTCCCGTTAGAGGACAAAACTACTTAAGGGACATGTGTCCCGTTAGAGGACAAAACTACTTAAGGGACATGTGTCCCGTTAGAGGACAAAACTACGTTAAGGGACATGTGTCCCGTTAGAGGACAAAACTACGTTAAGTGACATGTGTCCCGTTAGAGGACAAAACTACATAAAGGGACATGTGTCCTGTTAGAGGACAAAACTACGTTAAGGGACACGTGTCCCATTAGAGGACAAAACTACGTTAAGGGACATGTGTCCCGTTAGAGGACAAAACTACGTTAAGGGACATGTGTCCTGTTAGAGGACAAAACTACGTTAAGGGACATGTGTCCCATTAGAGGACAAAACTACGTTAAGGGACATGTGTCCCATTAGAGGACAAAACTACGTTAGGTGACATGTGTCCCGTTAGAGGGCAAAACTACGTTAAGGGACATGTGTCCCGTTAGAGGACAAAACTACGTTAAGGGACATGTGTCCCGTTAGAGGACAAAACTACGTTAAGGGACATGTGTCCCGTTAGAGGACAAAACTACGTTAAGAGACATGTGTCCCATTAGAGGACAAAACTACTTAAGGGACACATGTCCCGTTAGAGGACAACACGACTTAATGGACATGTGTCCCGTTAGAGAACAAAACTACTTAAGGGACATGTGTCCCGTTAGAGGACAAAACTACGTTAAGAGACATGTGTCCCATTAGAGGACAAAACTACGTTAAGAGACATGTGTCCTGTTAGAGGACAAAACTACTTAAGGGACACATGTCCCGTTAGAGGACAACACGACTTAATGGACATGTGTCCCGTTAGAGGACAAAACTACGTTAAGAGACATGTGTCCCATTAGAGGACAAAACTACTTAAGAGACATGTGTCCCGTTAGAGGACAAAACTACTTAAGGGACACATGTCCCGTTAGAGGACAACACGACTTAATGGACATGTGTCCCGTTAGAGGACAAAACTACTTAAGGGACATGTGTCCCGTTAGAGGACAAAACTACTTAAGGGACATGTGTCCCGTTAGAGGACAAAACTACATTAAGGGACATGTGTCCCGTTAGAGGACAAAACTACTTAAGGGACATGTGTCCCGTTAGAGGACAAAACTACGTTAAGAGACATGTGTCCCGTTAGAGGACAAAACTACTTAAGGGACACATGTCCCGTTAGAGGACAACACGACTTAATGGACATGTGTCCCGTTAGAGGACAAAACTACTTAAGGGACATGTGTCCCGTTAGAGGACAAAACTACTTAAGGGACATGTGTCCCGTTAGAGGACAAAACTACATTAAGGGACATGTGTCCCGTTAGAGGACAAAACTACTTAAGGGACATGTGTCCCGTTAGAGGACAAAACTACGTTAAGAGACATGTGTCCCGTTAGAGGACAAAACTACTTAAGGGACACATGTCCCGTTAGAGGACAACACGACTTAATGGACATGTGTCCCGTTAGAGGACAAAACTACTTAAGGGACATGTGTCCCGTTAGAGGACAAAACTACTTAAGGGACATGTGTCCCGTTAGAGGACAAAACTACATTAAGGGACATGTGTCCCGTTAGAGGACAAAACTACTTAAGGGACATGTGTCCCGTTAGAGGACAAAACTACGTTAAGAGACATGTGTCCCGTTAGAGGACAAAACTACTTAAGGGACACATGTCCCGTTAGAGGACAACACGACTTAATGGACATGTGTCCCGTTAGAGGACAAAACTACTTAAGGGACATGTGTCCCGTTAGAGGACAAAACTACTTAAGGGACATGTGTCCCGTTAGAGGACAAAACTACGTTAAGAGACATGTGTCCCGTTAGAGGACAAAACTACTTAAGGGACACGTGTCCCGTTAGAGGACAAAACGACTTAATGGACATGTGTCCCGTTAGAGGACAATACTACGTTAAGGGACATGTGTCCCGTTAGAGGACAAAACTACGTTAAGGGACATGTGTCCTGTTAGAGGACAAAACTACGTTAAGAGACATGTGTCCTGTTAGAGGACAAAACTACTTAAGGGACACATGTCCCGTTAGAGGACAACATGACTTAATGGACATGTGTCCCGTTAGAGGACAAAACTACTTAAGGGACAAGTGTCCCGTTAGAGGACAAAACTACATTAAGGGACATGTGTCCTGTTAGAGGACAAAACTACGTTAAGGGACATGTGTCCCATTAGAGGACAAAACTACGTTAAGGGACATGTGTCCCGTTAGAGGACAAAACTACGTTAAGGGACATGTGTCCCGTTAGAGGACAAAACTACGTTAAGTGACATGTGTCCCGTTAGAGGACAAAACTACTTAAGGGACACGTGTCCCGTTAGAGGACAAAACTACGTTAAGAGACATGTGTCCCATTAGAGGACAAAACTACTTAAGGGACACATGTCCCGTTAGAGGACAACACGACTTAATGGACATGTGTCCCGTTAGAGGACAAAACTACTTAAGGGACATGTGTCCCGTTAGAGGACAAAACTACTTAAGGGACATGTGTCCCGTTAGAGGACAAAACTACGTTAAGAGACATGTGTCCCATTAGAGGACAAAACTACTTAAGGGACATGTGTCCCATTAGAGGACAAAACTACATTAAGGGACATGTGTCCTGTTAGAGGACAAAACTACGTTAAGGGACATGTGTCCCGTTAGAGGAAAAAACTACTTAAGGGACACATGTCCCGTTAGAGGACAACATGACTTAATGGACATGTGTCCCGTTAGAGGACAAAACAACTTAAGGGACATGTGTCCCGTTAGAGGACAAAACTACTTAAGGGACATGTGTCCCGTTAGAGGACAAAACTACATTAAGGGACATGTGTCCTGTTAGAGGACAAAACTACATTAAGGGACATGTGTCCTGTTAGAGGACAAAACTACGTTAAGGGACATGTGTCCCGTTAGAGGACAAAACTACGTTAAGAGACATGTGTCCTGTTAGAGGACAAAACTACTTAAGGGACACGTGTCCCGTTAGAGGACAACACGACTTAATGGACATGTGTCCCGTTAGAGGACAAAACTACTTAATGGACATGTGTCCCGTTAGAGGACAAAACTACGTTAAGAGACATGTGTCCTGTTAGAGGACAAAACTACTTAAGGGACACATGTCCCGTTAGAGGACAACACGACTTAATGGACATGTGTCCCGTTAGAGGACAAAACTACTTAAGGGACATGTGTCCCGTTAGAGGACAAAACTACGTTAAGAGACATGTGTCCCGTTAGAGGACAAAACTACTTAAGGGACACATGTCCCGTTAGAGGACAACACGACTTAATGGACATGTGTCCCGTTAGAGGACAAAACTACTTAAGGGACATGTGTCCCGTTAGAGGACAAAACTACATTAAGGGACATGTGTCCTGTTAGAGGACAAAACTACGTTAAGGGACATGTGTCCCATTAGAGGACAAAACTACATTAAGGGACATGTGTCCTGTTAGAGGACAAAACTACATTAAGGGACATGTGTCCCATTAGAGGACAAAACTACGTTAAGGGACATGTGTCCCGTTAGAGGACAAAACTACGTTAAGGGACATGTGTCCCGTTAGAGGACAAAACTACGTTAAGAGACATGTGTCCCGTTAGAGGACAAAACTATGTTAAGGGACATGTGTCCCGTTAGAGGACAAAACTACGTTAAGGGACATGTGTCCCGTTAGAGGACAAAACTACGTTAAGAGACATGTGTCCTGTTAGAGGACAAAACTACATTAAGTGACATGTGTCCTGTTAGAGGACAAAACTACATTAAGGGACATGTGTCCCGTTAGAGGACAAAACTACATTAAGAGACATGTGTCCTGTTAGAGGACAAAACTACATTAAGGGACATGTGTCCCGTTAGAGGACAAAACTACGTTAAGAGACATGTGTCCTGTTAGAGGACAAAACTACATTAAGAGACATGTGTCCCGTTAGAGGACAAAACTACGTTAAGGGACATGTGTCCCGTTAGAGGACAAAACTACTTAAGGGACATGTGTCCCGTTAGAGGACAAAACTAGGTTAAGGGACATGTGTCCTGTTAGAGGACAAAACTAGGTTAAGGGACATGTGTCCTGTATGAGGACAAAACTACGTTAAGGGACATGTGTCCCGTTAGAGGGCAAAACTACTTAAGGGACATGTGTCCCGTTAGAGGACAAAACTAGGTTAAGGGACATGTGTCCTGTTAGAGGACAAAACTACTTAAGGGACACATGTCCCGTTAGAGGACAAAACGACTTAAGGGACATGTGTTCCGTTAGAGGACAAAACTACGTTAAGAGACATGTGTCCCGTTAGAGGACAAAACTACTTAAGGGACACATGTCCCGTTAGAGGACAACACGACTTAATGGACATGTGTTCCGTTAGAGGACAAAACGACTTAAGGGACATGTGTCCCGTTAGAGGACAAAACTACTTAAGGGACATGTGTCCCGTTAGAGGACAAAACTACGTTAAGAGACATGTGTCCCATTAGAGGACAAAACTACGTTAAGAGACATGTGTCCCGTTAGAGGACAAAACTACTTAAGGGACACATGTCCCGTTAGAGGACAACACGACTTAATGGACATGTGTCCCGTTAGAGGACAAAACTACTTAAGGGACATGTGTCCCGTTAGAGGACAAAACTACTTAAGGGACATGTGTCCCATTAGAGGACAAAACTACGTTAAGAGACATGTGTCCCGTTAGAGGACAAAACTACTTAAGGCACACATGTCCCGTTAGAGGACAAAACGACTTAATGGACATGTGTCCCGTTAGAGGACAAAACTACGTTAAGGGACATGTGTCCCGTTAGAGGACAAAACTACGTTAAGGGACATGTGTCCCGTTAGATGACAAAACTACCTACCAAAAATACCAGGTGAGTCCAGGTTAGATCAGATGAGACCAGGTTAGATCAGGGGAGTCCAGGTGAGTCCATGTGAGACCTGGTGAGACCAGGTTGTCATGAGGAGTTCTTTGAGGAGCAGTGTTTTGAGGTCATGACCTCACAGGTGAGTAAACTAAATCAAACACAACAAACTCTCCTGAAGCTCCAGAGAGGCCAGAGGTCCATGTGGACCAGGAGAGCTTCAGCTCAGATACCCAGGTGATTCTCTCCAGGTGTGACACTGAAGCTCCGCCCACTGACTCACCTGCACAGGAACATGAAGGGAAGGAAGTAAAGAGCCACCGTGTGGAAGACCTGTAAGTCCTCTAGTGTCCTGTGGACCTGGAGGCCTTTAGTTGAGGACCTGCAGAGCCTTTTATTATCCTCCGTTAAGGACCTGTGAGAGTCCTCTAGTGTCCTGTGGACCTGGAGGCCTTTAGTTGAGGACCTGCAGAGCCTTTTATTATCCTCCGTTAAGGACCTGTGAGAGTCCTTTAGTGTCATGTGGACCTGGAGGCCTTTAGTTGAGGACCTGCAGAGCATTTTATTAGTCTCCTTTAAGGACCTGGGAGAGTCCTCTAGTGACCTGTGGACCTGGAAGCCTTATGTTGAGGACCTGCAGAGCCTTTTATTATCCTCCTTTAAGGACCTGGGAGAGTCCTCTAGTGTCATGTGGACCTGGAAGCATTTAGTTGAGGACCTGCAGAGGTTTGGATTATCCTCCTTTAAGGACCTGTGAGAGTCCTCTAGTGACCTGTGGACGTGGAAGCCTTATGTTGAGGACCTGCAGAGTCTTTTATTATCCTCCTTTAAGGACCTGGGAGAGTCCTCTAGTGACCTGTGGACCTGGAAGCCTTTAGTTGAGGACCTGCAGAGCCTTTTATTATCCTCCGTTAAGGACCTGTGAGAGTCCTTTAGTGTCATGTGGACCTGGAGGCCTTTAGTTGAGGACCTGCAGAGCCTTTTATTAGTCTCCTTTAAGGACCTGTGAGAGTCCTCTAGTGACCTGTGGACCTGGAAGCCTTATGTTGAGGACCTGCAGAGGTTTTATTATCCTCCTTTAAGGACCTGTGAGAGTCCTCTAGTGACCTGTGGACCTGGAAGCCTTATGTTGAGGACCTGCGGAGCCTTTTATTATCCTCCTTTAAGGACCTGGGAGAGTCCTCTAGTGACCTGTGGACCTGGAAGCCTCATGTTGAGGACCTGCAGAGCCTTTTATTATCCTCCTTTAAGGACCTGTGAGAGTCCTCTAGTGAGCTGTGGACGTGGAAGCCTTATGTTGAGGACCTGCAGAGGTTTTATTATCCTCCTTTAAGGACCTGTGAGAGTCCTCTAGTGAGCTGTGGACCTGGAAGCCTTTAGTTGAGGACCTGCGGAGCCTTTTATTATCCTCCTTTAAGGACCTGTGAGAGTCCTCTAGTGACCTGTGGACGTGGAAGCCTTATGTTGAGGACCTGCGGAGCCTTTTATTATCCCCCTGAAAGGACCTGTGAGCCTCCAAACACAACAAGAAGATTCCAGAGAGTTTCTGATCCTGTCTTCTCCTCAGCAGGACCTTCTCTTTCCACTCCGAGCCTCGCTGCCGTTAACGACTCCCATTTCTCAGCGCCGTCATGGTTTATGGGTCTGATCATCTGAGAGCTCAGCTTTCACCACAACAGGCCCTGGAGCTCACATGAAACACCACCATCTGAGGAACGCAGACATGAAAACATTCACAGCTTTGACTCCTTATTTCTCTGCAGGATTCAGGGTTTATGCCCAACCAGCTGCATCAGGACCAGTTTCTGATGGACCAGGTCTCTGGACCCTGATCTGATCAGAGGTCAGGAGGGACGCTGGTGGACGTCCACATCCTGTCATAAGTCCTCGACCTCCTGCTGCTCCGACTGAAACATCTCAACCGGTTTAGTCTGTTACCTGTTAGAACTCCTGCTGAGGCGAACTACAGAGAACTAATAAAGTTTAAAACGTCTGAAGAAACAGGAATCAGAAACACATCAAACACATCATGACTTTACTCAGCATTTACGTAGTTCTGTTTATTTCATTTATTCAACCAGGAAACATCCAACTGAGTCCTGGATTATTATAACCTGGGTTATGACCTGGATTATGATCCAGATTATAACCCAAATTATGACCCCAATTATGACCCAGATTATAACCCGGGTTATAACCTGGATTATGACCTGGATTATGATCCAGATTATAACCCAAATTATGACCCGGATTATGACCCGGATTATAATCCGGATTATGACCCAGATTATAACCCGGGTTATAACCTGGATTATGACCTGGATTATGATCCAGATTATAACCCAAATTATGACCCGGATTATGACCCGGATTATAACCCGGGTTATAACCTGGATTATGACCTGGATTATGATCCAGATTATAACCCAAATTATGACCCGGATTATGACCCGGATTATAATCCGGATTATGACCCGGATTATGACCCGGATTATAATCCGGATTATGACCCGGATTATGACCCTGATCATGATCCAGATTATATCCCGGATTATGACCTGGATTATGACCTGTATTATGACCTGGATTATAACCTGGATTATAACCCGGATTATGACCCGGATTATGACCCAAATTATGACCCAGATTATAACCCGGGTTATAACCCGGATTATGACCCAGATTATAACCCGAATTATGACCCAGATTATAACCCGGGTTATAACCCGGATTATGACCTGGATTATAACCTGGATTATAACCCGGATTATGACCCGGATTATGACCCAAATTATGACCCAGATTATAACCCGAATTATGACCCAGATTATAACCTGGATTATAACCCGGATTATGACCTGGATTATAACCTGGATTATAACCTGGATTATAACCTGAGTTATAACCCGGATTATAACCTATCAAACATGTTGTGATCTGTGGAGGAAACCAGAGAACCTGAAGGAAACCCACACTTGTACACTATGAGGAGAACATGCTAACTCCACACAGAAAGGACACATGCGGGATTTGAACCTGTGACCTTCTCACTAACCACTGCACCACCATGCAGCCTTGAAACAACCCTAATAACATGACATCAACCCTTCCTTTGAACTTACTAGGAGAACCATGACCTGGATGACTGAGAACCTTCAGCAGCATGTTGCAGGTGATGGTTTCCAGTAGTTCCTCCAGTAGTTCCTCCAATGGTGCCTCCAGCGTGGGGGTGCTGAATACTTCACTCTATGTCTCGCTTCCGTTAAACATAACATAAGGGAGTGCTTGTGCAGTGGAGGACCACCACCACCAACCCCGGAGACGATCTCACTGGGTGAGTAGATTGTGTGGACCTACTCAGTATAAAAGTGGGCCCTCCTTCTCTAGTGGTTCTTCCAGTGACTCCTCCAGTAGTTAGTGGTTCCTCCACCCCAGTCCACTACTCCAATGATTCCACTCCTGATGACCACACAATGTTGTAGAGACCTGTCAACCAGGACAGTCCTACAGCATCCATAGTCTTGTATCTATAGTCTCAGGATGGATCTCACCCGCCCCAGGACTCCACCGGTCTGTAGATGTTTGACTACCTGTCTCTCTGTCCCAGAGGGTGGACAGTCCGTCTCCAGGACTCCACCGGTCTGTAGATGTTTGACTACCTGTCTCTCTGTCCCAGAGGGTGGACAGTCCGTCTCCAGGACTACATCACTCTGTAGATGTTTGACTACCTGTCTCTCTGTCCCAGAGGGTGGACAGTCCGTCTCCAGGACTACATCACTCTGTAGATGTTTGACTACCTGTCTCTCTGTCCCAGAGGGTGGACAGTCCGTCTCCAGGACTCCACCGGTCTGTAGATGTTTGACTACCTGTCTCTCTGTCCCAGAGGGTGGACAGTCCGTCTCCAGGACTACATCACTCTGTAGATGTTTGACTACCTGTCTCTCTGTCCCAGAGGGTGGACAGTCCGTCTCCAGGACTCCACCGGTCTGTAGATGTTTGACTACCTGTCTCTCTGTCCCAGAGGGTGGACAGTCCGTCTCCAGGACTACATCACTCTGTAGATGTTTGACTACCTGTCTCTCTGTCCCAGAGGGTGGACAGTCCGTCTCCAGGACTACATCACTCTGTAGATGTTTGACTACCTGTCTCTCTGTCCCAGAGGGTGGACAGTCCGTCTCCAGGACTCCACCGGTCTGTAGATGTTTGACTACCTGTCTCTCTGTCCCAGAGGGTGGACAGTCCGTCTCCAGGTCTCTCAGCTCTGGATCCTGATCAGGTGACGTGTTGGTGGGATTGAGGAGGTTCTCTGTTCATCCAGCCCTTCGTTCCTACAGTACTCGGTGTGGGATGGACCAGTCTGCTCTTCATCAACACCAGGCCTGAGTAAATCCTGGAGTATTTACTCTGAGAGAAGTCTGGAGATGATTTCTGTTTATAAACACAGTGAAGTCGTTTGGCCTCAGCAGCCTGTTCAGAGTCCTGTAGGCTGGTATGGACCTGATCACGTGACCCGGCTCCCTTCACTCTCACTCACATTCTTAGAAATCTCATTTCTGCTAGTTGTCGTGGGATCTGACAGCCCTGGATGTTTTTACGATGGAAACTGTGGTTTCAGCTCCAGTTCTCCCATCGGACAAGTTCTGGAAACCATTGAGTTCTGATCCTCGTCCAGTTTAACCACTAACTGCTCTGCTGTGTGAAGAATTGAATTCTCCATGTGAGGGAAGCTTAAATGAGACGCGGTTCTTAAAAAAATGTTTTTATTACAGAAAACCAGTAACATATAGAACATCCAGACAACTGTACACTTTCTTACAAAGCTCTGCTGCTTTACGGGAACAGTTCTCTGGGTTTGAGCTGCAGCTCAAAGTATCAACAAGTGTTGGCTTCAATCATCCAGAAGCTCCAGAAGCTGTAGAGCTCCAGAAGCTCTAGAGCTCCAGAAGCTCCAGATGCTCTAGAGTTCCAGAAGCTCCAGATGCTCTAGAGCTCCAGAAGCTCCAGAAGCTCTAGAGCTCCAGAAGCTGTAGAGATCCAGAAGCTCTAGAGCTCCAGAAGCTCTAGAGTTCCAGAAGCTCCAGAAGCTCTAGAGCTCCAGAAGCTCTAGAGATCCAGAAGCTCTAGAGCTCCAGAAGCTCTAGAGATCCAGAAGCTCTAGAGCTCCAGAAGCTCCAGATGCTCTAGAGCTCCAGAAGCTCCAGAAGCTCTAGAGCTCCAGAAGCTCTAGAGATCCAGAAGCTCTAGAGTTCCAGAAGCTCCAGAAGCTCTAGAGCTCCAGAAGCTCCAGAAGCTCTAGAGCTCCAGAAGCTCTAGAGATCCAGAAGCTCTAGAGTTCCAGAAGCTCCAGAAGCTCTAGAGCTCCAGAAGCTCCAGATGCTCTAGAGCTCCAGAAGCTCTAGAGATCCAGAAGCTCTAGAGCTCCAGAAGCTCCAGAAGCTCTAGAGCTCCAGAAGCTCTAGAGATCCAGAAGCTCTAGAGTTCCAGAAGCTCCAGAAGCTCTAGAGCTCCAGAAGCTCCAGATGCTCTAGAGCTCCAGAAGCTCTAGAGATCCAGAAGCTCTAGAGCTCCAGAAGCTCCAGAAGCTCTAGAGCTCCAGAAGCTCTAGAGATCCAGAAGCTCTAGAGTTCCAGAAGCTCCAGAAGCTCTAGAGCTCCAGAAGCTCCAGATGCTCTAGAAC
>SSNR01000240.1:1014197-1030541 GCA_006937965.1 Callopanchax toddi
ACACACACACACACACACACACACACACACACACACACACATCTATCAGAATAAACAGCTGAAAGCAGGAACATTTGACCTGATTCAGATTAGATTGTGTTTTAGAACAAGGCAGATGTTCTCAGAGGAGAACCATGGAGCTCTGGTTGAAGAACCATGTAGCTCTGGTTGGAGAACCATGAAGCTCTGGTTGGAGAACCATGAAGCTCTGGTTGGAGAACCATGGAGCTCTGGTTGGAGAACCATGAAGCTCTGGTTGGAGAACCATGAAGCTCTGGTTGGAGAACCATGAAGCTCTGGTTGGAGAACCATGGAGCTCTGGTTGGAGAACCATGAAGCTCTGGTTGGAGAACCATGAAGCTCTGGTTGGAGAACCATGGAGCTCTGGTTGGAGAACCATGAAGCTCTGGTTGGAGAACCATGAAGCTCTGGTTGGAGAACCATGGAGCTCTGGTTGGTTTCATGAATCAGCTGCCTGGTTTACAATCTGTCTGAATGGGAGTTCAATGGTTCCGACTGTCAACAGAAGTCAACCAGAAGAAACTGAAAACAAAGAAAATCACATCCCAGCCCAGGAACTCCTGTGACCTTTGACCTGCATCATGAAGAAACGAACCTTTGATAAATAACATCTCAGCTATGAAAATAGAAATCAGGGAGCCAGCTTCCCTTTATCTCAAAACATAAAGCATATCTAGGGTGAGTTTAACAAACTGGACCGGACCAGACCGGACTGGAGCAGATAGGACTGGACCAGACCAGAACAAACTGGACTGGACCAGACTAGACTGGACCGGACCGGACTAGGCCAGACTGAAACAAACCAGACAGGACTGGACTGGACTAGACTGAACCTGATTAAACCAGATCAGAACAAACTGGATCAAACCAGACTAGACTGGACCAGACCAGAACAAACTGGACTGGACAGGATAGGACTGGACTACACTGGACTGGACTAGACTGAACCTGATTAAACTAGATCAGAACAAACTGGACCGAACCAGACTAGATTGAACTGGACCAGAACAAACTGGACTGGACAGGACTGGACTGGACCAGACTGAACCTTACTGGGGTGAACTAGTCCAGACCGGACTTGACCAGACTGAACCAGACTAGAGCAAACAGGACCGACCTGGACTGGATTGGACCAGACTGACCCAGACCAGGGAGAACTAGACTGGACTGGACCAGACCAGACCAAACTGAACCAGAACTAACTGAACTGGACCGGACTGGAACAGACTGAACTGAACTGGAATGGACAAAATCGAACTGGACCAAACTGCAATGGGCCGGAGTGGACCAGCCCAGCCCTCCCATCTGGTCCTGCTCAGACGTGGCTTCAGGCTGATAAATAGTAAAATGAGACACGTCTTCTATAAACGCTCTCCTGACAGTTCCTGATGAGGAAGTTCTGTACATGTTTTTACAGCACCAGGTGACTCAGTGAGGTCGGAGGTCAGGCTGGATCATGTCGCCTCCTCCTGAGGTGAGGAGTCATCTTTAAAGTCCAGCTACCATTTTCCAGGAATGGGCGTTCCACACTCATACCAGGAGACGTAGTTGATGTGGGAATGTCCTCCCATCGGTCCAAAGTGGACGGGTTCCTGACGCAGAGCTCTGTAGAAACCTGGAGCAGGAGAAGAAGACGTGATGAGCCATCTGTGCTTCTGGAGTATCAGATTTAGTGGTCTGGCTTTAAAACCGCTGAAGAAACTCGCTTCAGACGTTTGTGGTTTCAGCTGTAAGTAAAACCTTACAGCTGTCCTGATCCCGAGGATTTCTATTCACAAGGACGCAACGAGCCTCATCTGTTCAGTCATTGGAAGTGACTGAATTCTCTACGAGCAGCTTCTGTTTTTAAACTGTCTCCTTCTCCTTCAGCGTGCTAACATCACAGCTAACTTTAGAGCAAAACAAAGCTAACATCACAGCTAATTATAGAGCTACAACAAAGCTAACATCACAGCTAATTTTAGAGCTACAACAAAGCTAACATCACAGCTAATTTTAGAGCTACAACAAAGCTAACATCACAGCTAACTTTAGAGCAAAACAAAGCTAACATCACAGCTAATTATAGAGCTACAACAAAGCTAACATCACAGCTAATTTTAGAGCTACAACAAAGCTAACATCACAGCTAATTTTAGAGCTACACCACTGCTAACATCACAGCTAATTATAGAGCTACAACAAAGCTAACATCACAGCTAATTTTAGAGCTACACCACTGCTAACATCACAGCTAATTATAGAGCTACAACAAAGCTAACATCACAGCTAATTTTAGAGCTACACCACTGCTAACATCACAGCTAATTTTAGAGCAAAACAAAGCTAACATCACAGCTAATTTTAGAGCTACACCACTGCTAACATCACAGCTAATTTTAGAGCAAAACAAAGCTAATATTACAGCTAATTTTAGACCTAAAACAAAGCTAACATCACAGCTAATTATAGAGCTACAACAAAACTAACATCATAGCTAATTTTAGCGCGACACCACCGCTAACATCACAGCTAATTTTCAAGCTACAACAATGCTAATATCACGCTAATATCACAGCTAATTTTAGCGCTACACCAAAGCTAACATCAGAGCTAACACTTCCCACACTTTAGTGGAGCTGCAGAGATATGATGTATAGATATAGATATGCTATGGTCGGATAGGTCTAATGTTGGTGCTAGTCTAAAGCTTGTTGGTGGTCCAGAACTCTAGAAGTCCAGCAGGAAGATCTGGACGGTGCGTGAAGCTGGATGTTTACCGGTTCTGGAGGGGAGCTGGTAGGATCTGAGCTGCCTGCCTGTCCGTCCGTCCAGGAACGAATCCACAAACTGACAGTGGTCTTCTCCAAAGCCGCTCTGATCTCCGATGTTGTAGAATTTCCCTGCAGAGTGGAACACGGTCAGCACCAGAACCGGCTCCCCGTGACCCGGCTCCACCGAGCAGCTACTCTACTCACCGTTGAGCGAGTCGCTCAGGTAGATCTTGTACCTGAGCGAGTTGCAGAGCTGCACACCAACAAACTTCCGGTACCAGGTTCTCTTCACGTACTGCTTGCCGTGGCAGTCGGAGTACGAGTCCGTCTTAAAGGGGAACTGGGTCCAGATGGCGTCTTTCCCTGTGAAAACCACCAGCTGGACTCAGGATATTCTGATGAATCGATACTACTCTCACAGAGAGGACAATTACCTGAAACGTTCTCGCTGACACGAGGATCAGCTGCAGAAGAAACAGAACCAAACTGTTTAATCCACAACAAGGGACTGAAAATACCTCAAGATCTTTAAAAACATGAAATTATTCATCAAGCAGATGCTGAACAAACGCTTCTGAGCTGCAGGAATTGAATTAGCACCAAATGTTTTGTTCGTTTTTCCTTTTAGTGACCCGTTTAAACCGTGAAGTTCTGGAATGTTTGGTGATTAAAGCGACCCTGTTCCAGGTGATGGATGGTATGTTTGGACGACTCCGGCAGTGAGCCGTGTTCTCTCCAGTTGTTCAGGTTATTCCTTCTCAGCCATCAGCCGAGTCAGACCCTGGAAGCTGATTGTCACACTAATCAGCTGCAGCAGCTGAGAAACATTTCCAGCTCCTGCTTCTGGAGGTTTGTGTTTGGACTGAGGAGGGAGGAGGAACCGTACCGGACTCCGTGTTGAAGGACACCGGCTCACTCGGAGGACCTGCTCCCAGCTCGTTCTTCGGCTTCACCTTGAACTCATAGCTAGAGAAACCAGACGGAGGAGAAAAACAAACGTGAAGACATGAAGATCACAGCTCAGAAGAAGGGACTCTGGATCTGCAAACATCAGGGTGAAACCAAACGCCTGTGACTTCCTCCTGACATCTGATCGTGTTAGTATCATCTGATTTATCACCACACCAACTCTCCTAAAGCGTTCAGGTTGATCCAGCTGAGCTGAAGGACGCTGAAGTTCTGGTCCAGCTGGACCTGAGGCCAGACTTTGTTTTCACCACCGTCTTTCACACTACATCAGGACTCATTACAGCGCCGCTGAGCGAAGCAGAAACTTGTTTAGGTTGGCCTGACGGCCGCGGTCTGTTTGAACAGCTGGACGAAGTGACGGCAGCGCCGGGCGGCAGATGTTCACCCAGACCAGAACCTCTCCTTCTATTAAAACCTGCTTCTACAGGGGGCCATTTATAAATACCAGAACTGCTGTATTTCACCAGGTTTAGCTCAAATAATAATATGAAGGTTTACAGTCTAATTTATCTACATTTGACCTGAAATGTCTCAGTCTAACAGTTCAACCATCGCACAGATTTAAATATGTTATATGTTATATATATGTTACCATGATAAATGTAGATGTTACTATGTTAACATGCTAAATGTAGATGTTACCATGCTAAATGTAGATGTTGCCATGCTAAATGTAGATGTTACCATGCTAACTGTAAATGTAAAATGTTAAATGTAGATGTTACCATGCTAAATGTAGATGTTACCATGATAAATGTAGATGTTACCATGCTAAATGTAGATGTTACCATGATAAATGTAGATGTTACCATGATAAATGTAGATGTAAAATGTTAAATGTAGATGTTATGCTAAATGTAGATGTTACCATGTTAAATGTAGATGTAAAATGTTAAATGTAGATGTTACCATGCTAAATGTAGATGTTACAATGATAAATGTAGATGTAAAATGTTAAATGTAGATGTAAAATGTTAAATGTAGATGTTACCATGATAAATGTAGATGTAAAATGTTAAATGTAGATGTTACCATGCTAAATGTAGATGTTACCATGATGAATGTAGATGTTACCATGATAAATGTAGATGTAAAATGTTAAATGTAGATGTTACCATGCTAAATGTAGATGTCACCATGCTAAATGTAGATGTTACCATGCTAAATGTAGATGTTACCATGCTAAATGTAGATGTAAAATGCTAAATGTAGATGTTACCATGCTAAATGTAGATGTTACCATGATAAATGTAGATGTAAAATGCTAAATGTAGATGTAAAATGTTAAATGTAGATGTTACCATGTTAATTGTAGATGTTACCATGATAAATGTAGATGTTACCATGCTAACTGTAGGTGCTAACATGCTAAAAGTTGCAGTTTTTTGTGTTTTTTAAATAGTGGCTGCCCTCTATGGATCCTATGGTTTTGACCTACTTGGACCATCTGGAGATAAAACTGTGTCAGTCCTTTGAAGATCAGGCGTTCTCCTGCTGGACCTGCTCCCTGCTGAAGGTGAGAGGTTAGCTCACCTGCTCTCAGGTTTGAGGTTCTCCACTGCTGTGTGAGTCTGGTTGGTGGTCAGGATGGAGACCTGTTTCCCATCAGGTCCTGTAGCGGTGGAGATGACTTCATATTCTACAGAGAGGACAAACCAGAGGAGACCCTGCCATGAAACCAGGTTTATGGTTCCCTGAGATTCTTTAGACTCATGCCGTCTTACCCGTGGTGTCGTTGTCAGTCTTCTCCCAGTCCAGGATGATGAAGGAGGGACATCCCTCCACCGTCACCACGGTGATGTTGGACGGAGGGCTCCTGGGAGGAGACGTGACGTTGGTCTCACCTGCTTCAGTTTCTGGGAAGTAGGTGAGGGAGGAGGTGATGGAGCAGGGCTCGTCGGCTTTCTTCCCAGTCTGGTAGACCACGTGAGGAGCTGTGGGTGGATGAAGGTCTGGATTAGATCTTTACTCTGACCATAACGGAGCTGACACCAAACAGGACGGAGTCTCAGCGTACCAACGTAACGCTTGTTCCCCATGGCGTCCAGGTCAGAGGTCGGCTGGGACTTGAACAGGTCCGACTCCTCCCAGGTCTCCTGTCGAGTTCCTGAAAGAAGGAATCAGAACAATAAAAGCTTTGAATCTTTCAGGTTTGAGATTTTAAACGTTGTTCTGGACCTTCTCTGACGTCTAACTGAGCCGAGGAAGGTCCCTGATTAGTGAGACTGGTTACCGGATGTTGAACTAGTTACCGGCAGCCGTCGGAGGAACGGTGGTGGTCTTTCCTCGCTCCTGTTTGGTTGGCTTGGCTGTTGCTGCAGGAACTTTTCGTGGCAGAAAATCGGGTTTTCCACTTTTCTCTACGAGGTTGACCTTGTCTGGAACAAAAAACTCAGATCAATCGTTCTGGCGTTTGAACAAACTTCAACTCAAAACACGACTTCTCACCCGTTTCTCCCAGTTTTCTCACAAAGTTGGGCTTGGTGTTGAGGGCCGGATGAGCCGGAGACCCTGAAACAAACATGGCAGATCTTCAGACCTTCGTTTCAGGTTCTCTTCACAGCTTAAACCAATCTCTCTGATTAGGATAATCAGAACGTCTCCAAGTGGCAGGAAGGTTTTATGTGAGCCAGACTCTGGTCTGACATGGACCCACGGGCACAGCGACGGTAAATCAAGCTAAACTTCAGCCCTTAGACCCGTCCTCCTGCCAGACGCTCGCTAATCTCCTGGAGGATCTCTGTATCCACTGAAGTTCTGGACCCAAACCCCAAACAAACCCCCAAACACGAACAGCCTTCTGGAAATCCATAAGGTTGTTTGTGTTTTTGATGCAGAGCTCCAGAACCTGCAGCCAATTACACCCCCCCCCCCCCATTATAGCAGAGGCCCAAATTCCTCATAATCAGGGAACTGAACCGGGTCCAGAACCAAATGGAACAAATGCAAAACCAAAAACATGAAGGATGATGGAGTTTTAGTCAGGAAGCTGAAACAATACAGAGGATGATGAAGTCGCTGAAGTTTGAACTTTTTTCAGATTCAGCTCCTGGAGAGGAGAACATGAGAACAACAGACGTTCTCCAAGGAGGAACATCCCAGTTCAGATGTTTCTCCCTGTTTCAGAAGACTAATAAAAACCTAAACTCCAGCCAAAAGCAGAGGCTGAACCCCGGAGAGGAAGTGTTCACTGTAACGTTACTGTTAGAGCTCAGCAGAGCCAGGTTCTTCAGAACAAGCGACCTATCAGGGCAGCAGAACGGATTTTCCACCCATCAAAGCTGAAGCTCGTTGGCTGGAGCTCCAACATTTTCCTTCCTGCTCGTTTCTGAAATCTGTCTCCGGACGCCTCCTAACCATACAAAGCTGGAACCGCAGTCAGGAGAAGTTACGACGCAGTCGGGATCCATGATGTTACCAACCAACGGGGGACGCCTGGACCAAAAAAACACACCAGGACACTTCCTGTCCTCTGGGACGAAATGTAGAGCGATTCTAACTGAGCTCTGTCTCAAGAACTCAAGAACTGTCTGATTTCCTCTAAAACCAAGGAGTCTCAGAACCCACGATCAGCTCAGTGTTCAGGTGTTTAACTCAGACGCCTTTAAGGCTTTGATGAATTATTTATAAAATACAATCAATTACAGGTTTATTGGATTAAAAAAAACAATTCACGAATGTTAAGTAGCTTAAAAATAATAAAGCAGGACTTCAAGAGTCCCACGAGGTTCAGGGTTGAGTCCTAAAGTTTTTATTTGAGTAAAATAATAATCAGATTCAAACGGCAAATTAAAAACGTTGATGTTCCTGCCTCAGCGTACAGCGGTTTAGTACATGTAAAGTTTTTAAGTCAATCTGAATTTAGCTTCAGTTCAAACCTACATAAACATTCAGTTATTTTGTAAAAACTTGTAAATATTCTGGAAAATCCTGTAAATATTCTGTAAAAACCTGTAAGTATTCTGTAAAGACCTGTAAGTATTCTGTAAAGACCTGTAAGTATTCTGTAAAAACCTGTAAGTATTCTGTAAAAACCTATAAGTATTCTGTAAAAACCTGTAAGTATTCTGTAAAGACCTGTCAGTATTCTGTAAAGACCTGTCAGTATTCTGTAAAGACCTGTAAGTATTCTGTAAAAATCTGTAAGTATTCTGTAAAGACCTGTAAGTATTCTGTCAAAACCTATAAGTATTCTGTAAAGACCTGTAAGTATTCTGTAATGACCTGTAAGTATTCTGTAAAAACCTGTAAGGATTCTGTAAAAACCTGTAAGTATTCTGTAAAAACTTGTGAGTATTCTGTAAAAACCTGCAAATATTCTGTAAAGGCCTGTAAATCTTCAGTAAAAAACTGTAAATATTCTGTAAAAAAACCTGTAAGTATTCCGTAAAAACCTGTAAGTATTCTGTAAAGACCTGTAAGTATTCTGTAAAGACCTGTAAGTATTCTGTAAAAATCTGTAAGTATTCTGTAAAGACCTGTAAGTATTCTGTAAAAACTTGTAAAGACCTGTAAGTAGTCTCTAAAAACCTGTAAGTATTCTGTAAAAAAACTGTAAATAATCTGTAAAAACCTGTAAATATTCTGTAAGAAACTGTAAATATTGTGTAAATACCTATAAGTATTCTGTAAAAACCTATAAGTACCCTGTAAAAACATGTAAGTATTATATAAAGACCTGTAAGTATTCTGTAAAAATCTAAGTATTCTGTAAAGACCTGCAAGTATTCTGTAAAAACATGTAAGTATTCTGTAAAAGCCTGTAAATATTCTGTAAAAATGTGTAAGTATTCCGTAAAAACCTGTAAGTATTCTGTAAAAACCTGTAAGTATTCTGTAAAGAAACTGTAAATAATCTGTAAAAACCTGTAAATATTCCGTAAAAAACTGTAAATATTCTGTAAAAACCTGTAAGTATTCTGTAAAAACCTGTGAGTATTCTGTAAAAACCTGTGAGTATTCTGTAAAAACCTGTAAGTATTCTGTAAAAACCTGTAAGTATTCTGTAAAAACCTGTAAATATTCTGTAAAAACCTGTGAGTATTCTGTAAAAACCTGTAAATGTTTTGTAAAAACCTGTAAGTATTCTGTAAAGACCTGTATGTATTCTGTAAAAACCTGTGAGTATTCTGTAAAAACCTGTGAGTATTCTGTAAAAACCTGTGAGTATTCTGTAAAAACCTGTAAGTATTCTGTAAAAACCTGTAAGTATTCTGTAAAAACCTGTAAATATTCTGTAAAAACCTGTGAGTATTCTGTAAAAACCTGTAAATGTTTTGTAAAAACCTGTAAGTATTCTGTAAAGACCTGTAAGTATTCTGTAAAAACTTGTAAATATTCTGTAAAAACCTGTAAATATTCTGTAAAAACCTGTGAGTATTCTGTAAAAACCTATAAGTATTCTGTAAAAACATGTAAATATTCTGTAAAAATAGTAAAAATGCTGTAAAGATCTGTAAATATTCTGTAAAAAACTGTAAATATTCTGTAAAAACATTTAAATATTCTGTTAAAAAGTGTAAATATTCAGTAAAAACCTGTACATATCATGTAAAAACTTGTAAATATTGTGTAAAAACCTGTAAATATTCTGTAAAAACCTGTAAGTATTCTGTAAAAACCTGTTCTTGTTCTGTAAAAACCTGTTGAATGGTTGAAAAAGAGATAGGTGTATGAATTAAGAAGATTTCAGTGTAATTATCATTCAGAAA
Source organism: Callopanchax toddi (assembly GCA_006937965.1). Taxonomy (NCBI): domain Eukaryota; kingdom Metazoa; phylum Chordata; class Actinopteri; order Cyprinodontiformes; family Nothobranchiidae; genus Callopanchax; species Callopanchax toddi. The sequence goes on from SSNR01000240.1 coordinate 1,023,652, forward strand.
ATGAAACCATACCATTGTATATTGAATTAGATCATGCTAATAAACTGGGTCGAATCAGCAGTTTTCCTCACTAGCCCACCGTAAACAGATTCAAGGTGCGGGAACCTTCAACAAAAACTAGACTCTGAAGTTCAGGTCTTCTGTTTAAACCAGCAGCTCGTCTTCTGCAGTTTCTACTCAGATCCTCGTTATTTCTTGGGGGTTAAAACCTTCAACTCATCACTGAGACAGAACCCAAACTACAACCAGACGCTCCAACACCCACCGCCACCAGCACATGGACCACAGAGCGTCTCGCTGACAGAACCAACGCAAATAATCAAGCTTCAACATCTTGATTATTTCAACAACTTTCTGCCAAAAGCTTTGCTGAAAACCAGCAGAGGCTGAACTGGAAGCTGATGGAAAGAAAACATGGATGGATGGATGGATGGATGGATGGATGGATGGATGGATGGATGGATGGATGGATGGATGGATGGATGGATGGATGGATGGATGGATGGACGACAGGAAGAATGAATGACACGACGAGTACACAGCCAAAGAAGCATTAAAAACACATAGGATGTGGACATGAACACCGACATGAGCTGCAGTGGAGACGAAACGCTGAAAAGTGACTTTAGGTGACGATGAGACACAGAAGGACAGACGAGGTCTTTTTACCCAGTCGAGTTCTGGACCATAAGACCGGTCTGGCCTGGGAAATGACCCGGTGTGGTCGTCCGTTTGCTGTTGGGACAAAACTGAGCGTTAAGAAGAGAAAGAGTCTGTTTCTGAGAAGTGAACCCGACACCAGGACAACCAACAGAGACCAGATCTGTTCCTAAATCTAACATCACAACAATAGAAATCAGTTTGCTGTCCAATCTAGAGACACTGGGACTGCTGGAAACCATCAGAGACTTTACTGATTGGGTTCCTGTTGTCCTCAAAGGTTTTATCCATCTGACTGGTTTTAGATCCACCAACCTGCAGCCAAAAGGGTTCATGATGAATGCCAGCTGGCATCCAATCAATACAACATCAAAGTACTTAAAGCTGCAGGTCTCTAAAGATCCCATGTGGTTCCAAAACCTATCAGACCCTCATGGTGAAAACCTGAATCAATCAGGAGTCCGCCTGGAGCGAGAACAGGTTCAGGTCCTAAGAAACCAGCATGTAATGGTAAAGGAAACTGGCCGTTTCTTATTAAACTGACTATCATTCAACATGCTGTAGTGGGCGGGGCCTGTTGAGTGACAGGTCAGTTCTATTTCTGATCCATGGATCTGATTGGTTGTTCAGCTGTCAGGTTCATTTAGCAGCCAACAGGAATCAAGAGAGTCAGACTAAAGAAGAAACTGTGACAGTGTTATGGTTTCACACGGGTTCCAACCACAGATTTACACAAGTCATGTTTTATAAGTCCAAGTCAAGTCTCAAGTCTTTGAGGTGCACATCCAAGTCAGGTCTAGAGTGTTTGAGGTGCAAGTCAAAGTCAGGTCTAAAATCATTAGAGGTGAGTTCAAGTCGAGTTTAGAGTCTTTGAGGAGCAAGTCCAAGTCAATTTAGAGTTTTTCAAAAGCAAGTCCAAGTCAAGTCTAGAGTTTTTTTAGGGTGAGTTCAACTCAACTCTAGAGTCTTTAGAGGGTGAGACCAAGTCTAGTGTTTTTAGAAGGTTAGTCCAAGTCAAGTCTCAAGTTGCTGAGGTTCAAGTCCAAGTCAGGTCTAAAGTCTTTGAGGTGCAGATCCAAGTCTAGTCTAAAGTCTCTAGAGAGCAAGACCGAGTCAAATCTAAAGTTGGTAGAAGGTGAATTTAAGTCAAGTATACAGACATTAGAGAGCAAGTCCAAGTCAAGTCACAAGTCTTTGAGGTGCAAGTCCAAGTCAAGTCACAAGTCTTTGAGGTGCAAGTCCAAGTCAAGTCACAAGTCTTTGAGGTGCAAGTCCAAGTCAAGTCACAAGTTTTTGAGGTGCAAGTCCAAGTCAAGTCACAAGTCTTTGAGGTGCAAGTCCAAGTCAAGTCTAGAATCTTTAGAGGGTGAGTCCAAGTCAAGTTTAGAGTCTTCAAGATGCAAGTAGTTCAAGTCAAGTCTAGAGATTTTGAAGTGCAAGTCTATGTCAAGTCTAGGTGCAAGTCCAAGTCAAATCTAGAGTTGAGTCTTTAAAGGGCAAGTTCAAGTCAAGTCATGAGTTATTAGAGGGTGAGTTCAAGTCAAGTCACAAGTCTTTGAGGTACAAGTCCAAGTAAAGTCTAGAATCTTTAGAATGTGAGTCCAAGTCGAGTTTAGAGTCTTTGACATGCAAGTCCAAGTCACATCTAAAGCTTTTGGGGTGCACATCCAAGTCAGCTCTCAATTATTCAAGATGCACATTTACATCAAGTCTCAAATCTTTGAATTCAAGTCCAAGTCAAGTCTAAAATCATTAGAGGGCGAGTTCAAGTTGAGTCTTCAAGAAACAAGTCCAAGTCAAGTCTAGAGTCTTTTAAGGGCAAGTACAAGTCAAGTCATGAGTTATTAGAGTGTAAGTTCAACTCAAGTCTCAAGTCTTTGAGATACAAGTCCAAGTCAAGTATTTCAAGTGCAAATCCAAGTCAATTATAGTCATTAGAGGGTGAGTCCAAGTCAAGTTTAAAGTCTTCAAGGTGCAAGTCCAAGTCAAGTCTAGAGTTGAGTATTTCAAGAGTAAGCACAAGTCAAGCCTAGAGTCATTAGAGGGTGAGACCAAGTCAAGTCTCAAGTCTTTGAAGTGCAAGTCCAAGACAGTTTTAGAGTCATTACACAGCAAAGTCATATAGACACTCTCTAAGTTAATATGTTGAGGTGCAAGTCCAAGTCAAGTCTCAAGTCTTTGAAGTGCAGGTCCAAATCAAGTCAAGAGTTGTTAGAGAGTGAGTCCAAGTCAAGTCTACTGCCGAGTCCCCATCTCTGGTTCTAACATGTTAAAAATCGTGAGGTTTCTGTTGACTAGTCAGAGTCAGACGAGTCAGACCTGAGCTGATGCTGGAGTTTACTGGTCTGAGCTGGTTTACTCAGGTTGATGTTGTTACTCTACAGACTTCTGGGATTAAACGTGTTAAATAGTGAATCAGGTTCTGAAGAGGATAAACGTGGAGTCCCTCAGGGTCCAGTCCAGAGTCCCTAGCTTTGTATTTTATGTAAGATGGCTGAAAAAAGTAAAGATTTTAAAGAGACCGGAGGATGTTTACCCCCGAGTATCCCCGAGGTCGAGCTACTGGATCTAGAGGGAGACTGTCTGTAGCCATTAGAGAAGGGATAGAGGGGGGTTCTCAGTGCAGGTCTCGAGGGTCCGGACTCTGTGGAGGCTGCTGGACTGAAGGGTTTCAAAGGCAGAGATGGGTTCAGGTTTCTCTGGCTGCCTTGACCTAAAGAGATCAAACACAGTTGCAGGACCTGAGTAAAGGTTTGGTGTTTTCTCAGTGACGGACAACAAGCAGCAGCCTTGAGCCGTGACGTTAGTGATGGACCGTCTGATGGGTGATTAATGGGTTATGATGAGTCAGCGCTCACAATCTTTAGAGACCGGTCAGTGAGCTGCAGCCATGACTGGAAGATTGTGATCTACATGCAGCCAGACCTGTGGACCAAAACGCTCGATGGACAGAACGAGCAGACAGACAGGGCGAGGACGCCACGGGAAGCAGGTGAGAGATCGACGTTACCCCAGGTGTTAGCTTTAGCTCGCTCGTTGGCCAGCGCTGATCTCAGCAGCGACGAGCCGTCCTGTGATCTGAGCACGGCTGTGTGGGGAAAGAAAACATCAAAAACCAGACAGGCTTCAGTTTAAGAGACGGTCCACTTCCTGTCCAATTAAAACCAGAGACACTCGTTATGTGTGGGGACGTCCTCAGTCTGAAGGACATCCTGCATTAGAAAGTCAAAGACATAAAAACAAGTTAGAAGGAGGAAATTACCCGCAGGCTTAGGACGCTTCTCAGGTGCATGAGTGGGCGGGGCCTTAGTAGTCTGACCAGGATGCAAGTCACCACTGGAGGGTAAATGAGTGACGGGGGCGGTGGTGGTGGTCATGGCGGTGGTGGTCATGGTGGTGGTGGTCATGGTGGTGGTGGTGGGCAGGAGTTTAGGGAGGGCAGGAGTCGGACGGTCTGCCGGTCGGGTTCTGTTGTTTCTAAGACCGTTTCCTGTTTCTGCTGCAGAGAGGAGAGAGGTACTGAAACCACAGGAAGCAGACTGACCTGAGGTCAGCTGACTGATGAACTGAACCCTCATCATCTCCATCCAGATACAAGTTCTCTGGCTTGAACTTTTCTAGATTCTTACACCTCACAGGTTGATTCCTGGATGAAGTCTAGACATCAGTCAGTCATTTCTCCTCCTGAATAAAACCAGTTGGTGACTTTTATATCTGATGAGTCATTACGAGGTAGAACTTCATCTCCAGATATCCCATAATCCCCTGGAACATTCTCCTGTTGGTGTTCACTCTTATCTAGACACTAGAAATTTTCCTGAATGTAGGGCAGAGTCCTCTGAGACCTGAGAGATGTTCCAGAAGGACAGCACCTCAAGAAGACTGGTTTTACTGTAGGGCTCCTTCCAGGGATCTACAGTCCAGGTGGACACAGCAGGTCCACAGACGGACGTGAGGATCAGATGGAACAGGGACAGTCTTCATGGCAAGAGCAACCAACAGCAGAACATAGGAATGTGGGTCAACCTTAGCGATGAGTCCAGGTTCTGCTGATGGACACTGGCTAGAGGAGGACATTAGATGGCTGCACAGATCACATGACATGGTTCTGCCATCACTAAAAGCACCGCCATGCAGTGAGACATCAGAATGAGATCCTGGAGCCAATGGAGACCCCATAGCTCCAGGATCCAGGACCTAACTCCATCCTCCAGGATGACAATGCTCTTCCACTACAAAACCAGGAACATCACAGAGTGACCTTCAACAGCTCCTAGTTGACCTTCAACAGCTCCTAGTTGACCTTCAGCAGCTCCTAGTTGACCTTCAGCAACTCCTAGTTGACCTTTAACAGCTCCTAGTTGACCTTCAGCAGCTCCTAGTTGACCTTCAGCAGCTCCTAGTTGACCTTCAACAGCTCCTAGTTGACCTTCAACAGCTCCTAGTTGACCTTCAACAGCTCCTAGTTGACCTTCAACAGCTCCTAGTTGACCTTCAACAGCTCCTAGTTGACTTTCAGCAACTCCTGGTTGAGGACTAGGGCCAGTCTTGTGACCAGTATGAGGGGGAGGAGGAGTCAAACTGAAGACCAATATGAGGAGGAGGAGCCAAGCTAGTGACCAGGATGAGGAGGTGGAGCCATGCTTCCGGATCATGAACGTTTAGTTTTCCTGACTTTTGGGAACAGTCTAACCATCCAATCACCAGTCAGTTCAGAACGAGAGTGAAGACCAACAGGAGAACCTAGACAGTACAGTAGTCGTCCTCACCCTGATGCTGCTGATGCTGGTGGAGGCTCCAGAGGCTCCTGGTGTGTGGAAGCTTTGTTTCCTTCAGTCTGTGGCTCCCTGTTAGCCTAAAGCCATCAGTGGGAGGGCGTAAGGAGCTCTGGAGTCTCTGGACTTGATGAAGCTCTACACCATCTACCTGGGTTCTCCATCCCATGGATGGACGATCCTTCACATTAAGCTCAGGTGACCATCAGGTAACTCATCAGGGTTTCCATGGATATAAAATACAACTAGTTAGAGTAAAAATGACTGACTGAGGTCCAGTTCCAGACTTCTGAGGATTTAATGAAACTTTAAGGTCAAATGTTTGTTTTGGTCCTGATGATGAAGATGATGATGATGATGATGATGTACCTCATTGAAACACAGAAACTTAGGAGAACTTTGTGATTGGATAGGATTCAGCAGGACGACTTGTCTCTCAGTAGAGAACCATGTCTGACATGCAGTCCGTCATGCAGCCTGATGGACAGAGACAGAGACAGAGGTACGGAGACAGAAGGATGGAGACAGAAGGACGAGTCACAGAAAAATGGATGCTCAAGCAGAACTGTGGCCAAATGACCCAGAATGACCGGCCATAGCTGCTGTCAGAGTGGGCAGGGCCAAGTCAAATTACTCTTCTCCAACAACTTCACCTCCAGGTGATTCTGACTTTCTGACTCTTTGCATGCTTACATGCAGCCAATCACAACAGCTGCAGGCCCTAGGCCCGGCCCCCTCCTCTGCAAACTGCTGAAGCTGCATGAACAAAAAGCTGATGATTAAAGAAGGAAAAGCAGCATTTGTCTGGTTACCAGTTGACTCGGGAGGAGATTTAGGCTCTGAGCTGGACAGAGGGATCGTTTCCTGCTGACTCTTAGGGATGAAATCTGTGGAAAACAGGTCGCCATCTTCAAAAGGAGGAGAAGAAGAAAACAGAAAGCCCATGTACAGAGAGGAACCAGTACTCAGGCTTGACTGATGAAGTGCAAAGAAAAGTTTTGAAATTCACTTCAGAAAGCTAGGATTAACCACTGCAAAACTTTTAAGGTCATTCTGCATCAGCTACTTATCTACAGTAAGGATCATTGCTGACATCACTCAATGTGGGAGGAGTCTCCAAAAAAAGGATGTAGTCCTTTAATCAGAGCAAAACTTATAACTGGTCAGATCAGGAGAAACATCAGAAATAGTAGCTGATAAACTTCTGATAGTTAACAAGTTTAGCTCCCAAAGCCACACAGATGTGTTAGCTAACCTCTACAGTTAGAACTCTATATTACCTGTTAGTTAACCTCTACAGTTAGAACACTATATTACCTGTTAGCTAACCTCTACAGTTATAATTCTATATTACCTGTTAGCTAACCTCTACAGTTAGAACTCTAAATTACCTGTTAGCTAACCTCTACAGTTAGAACACTATATTACCTGTTAGCTAAACTCTACAGTTAGAAC
>SSNR01000241.1:0-53360 GCA_006937965.1 Callopanchax toddi
TGATTCAGAAGAGCCAGTCGGTCACTCCTTTCTCCTTATAAAGCTGATTATTAGCATACAGTTTATCCACAGAGATCACAGCTCGTTTACCTTCCTGAATAAACTTCTTGCGTAGAGGAAACAGGATTCTGCGACGATCTAATATTTCCTTCGGAAACTGGTCATTTACACTGAAAGCTTTACCTTTCAGCTCCCTGCCGTGAGACTTCACTAAGATTTTCTCTTTAAAGTGTTCGAATTTTGCCACGATGGGGCGAGATCTTTTTCCGTCCCCTCTCTTGGCTCCAATCCGGTGCACACGGTGGAAGGTGATGTTTTTAACCGTCTCCTCAGAGATCTTCATGTCGGTCTGGAGGAAGGTTTTCACCGTCAGCTCACAGTCCTCCTGCGCTCCGCCTGTCTGCTCAGGTAAACCTGCAAACACTAAATTATCCCTCATACTCCGGGCCTGGAGGTCTAACACTGCCTGTTGTAGGGTTTTATTATCGTGGGAGAGCTGATCCATTCCCGTTGTGAGGAATGTCACGGTCTCCCTAAGAGACGCGTTCTCTGTCGCCAGAGACTCTACCTGTCCCTGACTGAACTCCAGAGACTCGCGGAGTTTCTGGAAATCTCTATGTAACTCGTCTAGCAGGTGTAGACGTGACTCTACTCCTGCAAGCTTCTTTTCTATTTTTTCCAGAACCTCATAAATTCCTTTATCGGCGGAGGCCTCCGCCCCCACCGGAGAGTCCGACTCTCGGCTCCTCTTGGCAGGTTGGTCCGCCTCGGTTGGTTTCTTCGGCCCCATGACTAAATTATCAAACACCTGATCGATAAATTCCTGGAGGCTCTCAAGAGTTTCTTCAGTCTCCTCCAGAGTGAGTTGATGGTGGCTTTATCTCACCGAGTTATTTGCGTTGCCAAATAAACAAGAGTGACAAAGTTAAGCAAAATGTTTGAATTTGTTTGCTAATCAGCTGCCACTCACCATTCGAACGCTACCGTGAGTTCCCGTCGCTTCCGTCAGTGCGCGCGCATCACCCCTCCCCAAAATCTAAGTCCAAGCAAGAGGAAACAGAAGCTTAAAAGTAACACTTCCCTTTCTGGGCGAGAGACAATGAAACCAAGTTTGGCGATATTTCTGAGGTGGTAGAAACAGGAACGGACCAGAGAGCTGATCGTCAAGAGTGAAACCTGAGTGAGTGGTTATCCCAAGGTTTCTGACGATACTGAACCCCCAACTGCCTTCTGGGTGCAGTAAAACCGGCTGCCCTCTGCTCCTCAGGACCGGGTCAATGCAGAGAACATATTCCACTACGTTGTATGGTGGTATATACATATTTATATCCCCCTGGAGCAGAGAAGGAACTGATAGCAAAGGGAACAACGGCACAATGTGCTGCACAATGTTAGTGAATTCACCTGTCAGAATGTAGACATCCACATTCTTTGGGGTTTAACACATTGTTCTGGCAAAAGACAGAAAAATCTAGATCAGCTACAGAATCTGACTACTTCAGGTCATCTGGATTCACTGAAGGATTTTCTACAGTTTTATAGACTCAAAGCTGCCAATCCTTTGAAATGTTTACTTGAAGTAAAGATCTAGTGTTTGTCACTGGAAATTTGGATCTGTCCGTACATAGTGAGTGTGGGAATAAACCGAGCTGATGATCCTCACTGAGACAATTAGGCTCATTCTCTTTGATCAAAAGCAATTTCCTCTCTGTCACTGGTGCCTAGGTTACTGCTATTTTCCTCCCTCTAAGCAAGGGTTGCAAAATGTAGACAAATTACATAACGTCTTCACTGACAATGCAATTTCTTTCAAGCAAAAAGGTAAAAAAGCGAGATTCATATGAAGGAGGAAGAATCATTTGCATGAGGAATGATGGCAGGAAGTATACTCAACCATTTGAATTCAAGCTGAGTACATTCTGCCTGCAGCAGAGTCTCTCAGCCCCAATCTCTGCGTCTGAATAAATCATAGAACGAACACATCTGGCTCCTCAGCAAGAGCAGCAAAGAGGGAGCCAATGAGAGCAATGATAAAAAAATAAGAGAGAGGAGTAACAATAGCAGGAGATAAAAGGTGGAAATAAAAATGTGTCAGGAGAGCGGGGCGAGAGAATGAAGACGTGATGTGAACGATAGGGGGAGAGAGAAGGCAATAAGAAGAGTGGGTGGAAATAAAGAGCATGGTGAGGAAACGGCTTCCAGTCCCTCTGTCGCTCAGAAACACTGGAAAAGTCAATAGTACTTTAAACGTTGATTTATTAACTTAGGTTTAGTATCTAATAGAAACAAAAATATGTTGGAAGAATTCACCCTGTCGTCACCTAATTTCCTCAGGTGCTTCTTCTGAACTGTGGTGTTCACTCACTCACTCACTCACTCACTCACTCACTCACTCACTCACTCACTCACTCACTCACTCACTCACTCACTCACTCACTCACTCATCTTCTTTCACCACTTCTCTCTCACTTCTCTCACATTTCAAACAGAAGCCTCAATGTCTGTATAAACCAGATCACTTCTCATTTCAGATACTGATTTGCTCTGTGGGGTAACCCAAGGATCTGTTTTAGGTGGACTTCTGTTTTCACAAAACACACACACACACATATGAATATAACAACCGGAACCAGCTGGTAGATTAAACTTTTACCGTATCCCGTCGGCAAAGCGACCGATAAATCCTCTTTTAAAATAAAAGACTTAAGTTCCTCTATCTGTTCACGTCTTAGAGAAAAGCCCAAATCTAAATCGTCCAAAGTTGATGACAAAGCCGTTTCAAATGAACGTGTCTCCCGAGCTGTCGCCATGATTAAATTTAGAGTTGGAGCTCTGCCGTCATCGGCTAATCCCGCCCAACAAACCACCAAACCATTAGAGTGTTGTGATTGGCCCGGTACGAGACTGACCGGACCAATCAGTGGGCTGCAGACGTTCCAGTGGAGCATGACTAGACCAAAGTCTGCAGAGCAGAACTGACGGTCTAGTTCACTAGGCTATGTTTCTAGAGCATGGTGGCCAAATCTTGGTCCTCAAGGCCCAGGATCCAGTATGTTTCAGTGTTTTCCTGCTCCAACACCCTGGATTCAATGTTTGAATCACCTGCTCTGTATGTCCTCAAGCTCTGCAGAAGGTCTTCAATCCCCCACTGACTGAAATCAGGTGTGTTGAAGCAGAGAAACGTCTAAAACATGTTGGATACCGGTCCTCCACGGCCAGGACTGGACACCACCGTTCTAGAGACTTTGTACAATGTGAGTGATGTCACTGGTGGTCCTTACACTGTAGCAGCACATTCCCTGCTCTGGAAGTGCTTAACTGGACTGTAAGCTGCTGGTTACCTCCTACTGAACCAGCACCAAAGTTGTTACTTAATCATGAAATAACAGCTGATCGTTATACTGTATTAGAGCCTCTACACTTTTAGCCTCAATTTGGGATTAGGCAGTAAAAACATGCTGTAACACTCACCAGAGGCTCACCACACTGGCCTCAAGCTGGTATTTGAGAGTTATAGCTGACATTAAAAAATCACCTTAAAGTGGTCATTAAACAGAGACTTCAACCAATATGACTTAAAAATCACACAACTGATTAAAATGTTAGCAAAATGAGAGGTTTTAGCATCATGAATGGATGGGTATGTAGATTTGAGTGTTTTCTTTCTACAGTGTGTATGGGGAATGCTCAAGCAGGCACTTTGAGCTGCCTACAACCAAAGCAATCTTGAGAATCAGTTGGTGTTATTAATAACCTCCTATCATTACAAAGTACACTTGTTCAAGAAATATGAGGCTGCACATGTTGCAAACACAAGCTTTACCTCCTCGCTCCGCCTCCATTAATCACTGAAACTTTTTGTACGCTGTAGAGTTTTATCACATGGCCCATTCATCAAACAGATCAGAGACCAGCAGTTCCACTTAGAAACATTATCTTATCAGCTGCTCTAGTTATTTTACTCCTGCTATTCCTAGCATGCGTGTTTTATTCATGTTAAATTGTCTTGACCTACGGAGAGCAGCATGAGGAACAAACATAGCAAACATTTTTCCAAAGGAGAGAGGAAAAATACTGCAACCACACTGTCTGAGGGCTGCAGTTGTAAATATTCCAAGAACAAACCAGATAATTCAGAGGCAAAAAAAATAAAAAAAAATCTATTTCAATCTTGGCCAAATAAAGCAAAGTCTGCTTCTAGCTGGGTCCTCTGCAGAAAGCCTTTCCTGGAAGTTTCAGCACAACACTGGTTAAACTCATCCTGCAGAAGGCATAAGAGCTCATTTAGGGCTGAGTTTAGAGGATGAGATGAAAACTAAGTGATGTGACCTCATAGACATTTCTGCACAGTTGAATGAATGCAGGAGCACATTCAATCACAAGGAGTCCCAACAGCCTGCTATTGCAAATGGAAATGTACCTCAGATTAGGACTGTGGTTAAAGGCTCTGTCAAATAAATCTACATTATTAGAAGGAGTTGATCGTAATGAGCCCCAGCTCCAAACCCCGCGTGAGTTTCTCTTCTCATATTTATAGGTGGACGGGGTAGTAGTAGAGTAGAGTAGAGTAGAGTAAAACTGCCTTCAGCTTCATGGGTTGGACTGAAATTAAAGTCAAATTGTTCATTTGATAATCATCAGTGATTTCAACGACGGGGATGTCATTATCATAATCACCTGTTTCTTTTAATCTGTGAGTGTTTTCAGCTGCATGGTTGATAACATTTATTGTCAAGGCAAGATTTAATAAAGTAATCAAAAATAGATCTGAACACCAGTCAAGCTCCTAATGCATCATTTCAACGTGTCAGGCCACCTCCCTCAGCTCTAAACAACAGAGCTGCCATCTTTAAATCAGATGTTCAATAATCACATTACATAATCCTGTTGCAAAATGAATTTAGACCAACATAGAATGTTTAAATATACAAAGACAATATCTGACACTAGGTTACCACCTCAAAACAAATACCTACCAGTACTGTATAGTACATCAGTCTAATACCGTATGTCTCAAAGTTTGTCAAAATAAAAATGTGCTTTTATGCTTTGCTTTTCTCTACTTATACAGATCCAGGTTGTGGGGGCAGCATCCCAGGCAGGACATCCCAGACTGCCCTCTCCCACCTCCACCAGCTCCTCTGCTGGGACCCCAAAGCATTCCCAGGCCAGCCTGGAGAAGTACCTCCTCCAACGTGTCCTGGGTCAACCTGGGGCTTCCTGCCAATAGGACAGTAGAACACCTCCCCCAGGAGGCATCCTGACAAGATGCCTGAACCTCCTCAACTGGCTCCTCATTAAGGAAGAGCAGAGGTTCTACTCAAAGTCCCTCCTGGATGTCAAAGCTCGTCACCCTATCTTTATGCTGAGCTCTGTGGAGGAAACTCATTTTGGATGCTTGTATCTGTGATTTTGTTTTTTCAGTCATTACCATGACCATAGGCGAGGATTGGGATGAGTAAATCGAGAGCCTTGCTTTCTTGCTCAGCTCTCTCTTTACCGACAGACCAGTTCAGCGTCCACATCACTGCAGATGCAGCCCGAATCCGCCTGTCGATCTCTCGCTCCCTCTTTTCCTCACTCGTTAACAAGACCCTGAGATACTTAACCTCCTTCACTTGAGGTATCTACCTCAGATGGAAAATAAAAATTCATGTTTTGTAACTTTCCTTCTTATGTTTGTCACACCGTTTTTCCACCTTTGACATTCTGAGCAGGGTTTGAGACGGGCTCAAAATTCAAGTGACACAACTGGGCACCCCCTGCTTTAAAGCTGAGAGGAGTGGAGTCATCCAGAGAGTGCTCAGTGTGGTGCTGCTGCTCCCCCTGATAAGAAACTAGCTAACGTGGTTGTGGACATCATGGAGGTGTTCGAGGCAGATCCCACAGGGAGGATAGCACAGGGTGGCACAGTTGTTAGCACTGCAGCAAGGAGGTGCAGGTACAGATCCCAGCTGCAGCCTTTCTGCGAGGAGTTAACATCTTCTCCTCATGCATGTGTGGGTTTCCTCTGGGTTCTCCGGTTTCCCCCACAGATCACAGCATGCCCTATAGGTTAGAATCCAGGACACCCTTGAAAATGAGTCTCAATGGGACGACTCTTGGTTAAATAAAGGTCAATAAATACAAATAAAAAAGTAAAGGGTGGACCCAGAACCTGCTAGAAGTGTTTTATATCCTCTCTGGTCTAGGGAGGAGCTAAAGAGGGAGAGGGATGTCAGATGAATGGATGAAGTCTCTGGTGTACACCCTCATAATGAACATTTTAATAAATAAATACACAGAGAGTAATGTCAGCCATCCTGGTAAATGACAGGAAACATAAAGCAGCTTGTTGACTCTTGTATTCTTCCCACCTCCTTAGAGTTCATAGAAAAAACAAGTCATTATTATTTAAAGCTGCTACTGGTTGTGCTCCATCACTACCAGCAAAAGACAGATTAAAGAGTCAGAAGGTCGTGCACTTCTGCTTCAGACAAGTTTTACCCACTTATCGGATGAAAAACGGCTAAAAGGCAAACAATAGATTAATAGCAGAATGCTGATCCCACAGTAAAACACTTCTAGACTACATCAATCCATCTGTCCATCAGCTGCACCCGCCTCCTGCAGGGGGCTGGGGTCTAATCCAGTGAAAGTGAAAACAGACTGCAGCATAACGTATGTTCATGACCCAGTGTCTGTGTTGGCTGAGCATCAGATTGGTGACCTATCAAAGGAAGTTCCTGTCACCCTGAACAGGATTAGGATATAGAGTGATCAGATGTCCGGGTTTTGTGTGGGTTTGTCCCACATGTATTACTTTTCACACGTCCCACAAATTGAGTCACTGTCCTGCATAGTTATCTTAGCCCTTTAACATCCAACCGCTTTGACACATTTCAGTACTCCGCAATGGTTTGTGCTAGAAAAAAATTAAAACTTTAGGGGTTAGGGACAAAATGAATGACAGAAAAGGAAAAATGAGCAACATAACTATTGAACCATGGCCTGGTGGTAGAGCCTGTCATGCAGGAGACCTGGGTTCAAATCCCAGCCTGAACGTGAGTTAAACTTATGGATTATTTTTCCTTACGAAGATAAATAATGGATACATTATTAATATTATTAGTTGATAATCTGCATACGCATTGAATTTGCATATTTTAAAGTATAATGTTTAAATTTAGAAAATCCTTCATTATTTAACATGTCCCACATTTACGTCCCACCAACATGCTCTTTGTCCCACATTATCTTGGTTTGGATCTTTTTTTTATTTTTTTTTAGTTTGTTGGTTTGGATCTGGTCACCCCGTTAGGAGGGAGGTTACATGGTCATGGACGAAGTGTTTTTCACATGTAACGTCTAGAAGGATGGGTGCAGATCCAAATTAAAGCTGGATATTTATTGTAATGCATCATTGTTTTTTCACCATTGGCTAGATCCCTCTATGGTTTTGACTGATCTCCTGGTTTATAAACACACGTGTAACTTTGGCATCAGCAGTTTTTATAGCTGAGTAAAAGGTCATTGAACTCTATTAAATACAAATTTTATCATCTTCCTGACTCGAAGCCCTTTTACACGACAGGCCACCATCACCACACACACACACACTCACACACTGATCAGCAGATCTGTTATCAGTTACTTTCATAAAGTGACTGTCAGATTGTGTCAGAACCAGTTCAGCTCCAGACAGAGCGCTGGTAGCATGTTTTACCACAGAGGAAGGAACTCCTCCTGACATCTTTACTGTGGGAGTGGAGCAGTGAAAACATCAAGAGCTGAGAATTACAGCTGTCAACAATTATTAGCTCAAAAACAAAGCTTGATGGATGCTTTCTGAGAACATCCTCCCTGGAGAGCCGTTTATCAACTGGTATTCCTTTATCTATTAGACAAACCGCGTCGCTGAAGGGAGTTCACTTGTTCTTGGAAGGATGGTGTCTCAGTTATGAGTTGTTAGCTGTATCAATAGCTAGGAGTTACACTCAAAGTTCACATGAAATCACTAACATGTCACATTCTGACATTCAGGAGCACCTAGTGGCATCATGCTAGCTAACCTTTAACATGCTGCTGTGTATATTAGCATGCACAGCTTTCAACAGGTCTTTAGCTTCACATCGTCACTATAAAAAAGACATGTCACCAATTTTCTAAAGAAAAAAAATCTAAAGGTGCCGTTAAGATGAAATTCACCATATGCAAAGAAATCAAACCATACATGTCACATTAGCTTATGTAATAAAATAGAATGACTCAGGGACAAAGTACTTTAGACTCTTCTGTAATGGATTTACTTCTTGGTCCAAAGTCTTTGTCGGTGCTGCAGCCTGCCCCCCCCCTCCCCCCCTCCCCCCGTGTCCGTTTTAAGTCACTGTGATAAAAACGTTAGCATTGCTCAGAAACACCTAAATCTAACTGTTGAAATGTCTCATCAGCCTTCAATACTTTCTACTGGAGCGGTTCATCACTCATTCAAATAAATCAGCTGTGTTCAAGCAGGGAGAGATGGGAAAAAAAGCAGGAATCATGAACTAAAAACACTCCGGCACTAACATGTCAGCTAGCCACTTTGGGTTAGCCTAACCCTCAGGAGAAGACTTTGTGAGACTTCAGGTCACTGGACCGGAGACTGAGAAGTTACAAACGTGGTATTCTGGACACAAGCAGCAGATGGTGCTGAGTGACTTTTCATTAACCCTGTAAAGGGTCATATCAGCACAGACTGGCTCAAGGAAAAGATTAAAAAATGTGAAAAAGTTACTTAGTGTGCCTTTAAGATGTCTTTGATGTAACAGCCATCTTGAATCAGACTCTTAAATAAATTAGTAGTAGACGTTCTTCAAGTCAATATTTTCTGAAAGTTTAATAAAAATCTGCATGTGGTTCAGGAAATGCTTTGCTTATGCACACACACACACACACACACACATACACCTACACACGCACACACATGCACATACACAAACAACCAAAGGCAAAAACATGATTGCCCACCTTTAGCCTTTTGACACCAGGTGCTGTCATTAGATCAAATCACCACTGTTCCCACTCTGACTCTGACTCACATTCAGGTTTGTTTCAAAGTTATTTTTTCTCAAGAGAGCTTCCAATCAAACAAAGAACCATTTCTCCATTTAGACACACTTTTCTGAACCGGTGTGTGTTTGTGTTCCTGTAGTACTTCATCAACACCTGACTGCCCTGCTTTTGTCTGGCTCCTATACAATAGATGACAAAAAACACCAGCGTATTTTATATGATGACAGGAATTTAACATAACTGACACAAATTAACATCAAATCCCTTCTGGCCTTAAAAGGATGTTTGGATTAGTAAGGTCCTCGCCCACTGGTGACATCACTCAAAGTGGGTGGAGTCGCCAGTAACAGGAAATAGTCCTCTGACTGTAGAAATACTCATGTTAGTCAGATCAGGAGATACACTGCTGCAGACCGGTGACAAATTAGCACCTGTTAGTAAACTTTTACAACTTTGCATGTGACCATTTGTTTAGTTTATGATGGTAATGCTGCTGCAGCAGGACGTACAGTAACATTGTGATTCTGACCTTTTTCAGTTCAAATATCCTAATCGGCTGTAACAGCATTTAAAAACATCAGTTTGACTTTTTTGAGTGGTAGTTGTTTAAAATTCCTGAAAATACGCTCTTAATTAGTCACCGATCTGCAGCAGTGTCTCTCCTGATCTGACTAGGTATGAGTAATGCACCAGTCAGAGGATTACATCCTTTTCCCAGATACTCCACCCACTTTGAGTGTTGTCACTGATGGGTGTGGCCACCTGAAAGTAACCCAAACATCCCCTTAAAGCAACTAGAATATCAGGATTAATACTAATTATTAGTACATATGTCCTACATGTCTTCTGCCCTCTGGTGGAGGATCAAAACTGATTATAGGTATAACATTAGTCAAAAATTAGCTTGGTTTCAAAACCTTATTTTCCAGATGATTGTCATTTCATATGTCAGGCAGCCTGAAGCAGAGCGGTCTCTATCCTCACTGAGCCTGCTGACTGTTAGTGTCAGTATTCATCGTGGGAAGCAGAGAAAGAATTGAACTGTACATGTTTCCTCATGACATACATGACCATAAACTAGAACTTGAACCACCCCCCACTCCCTCTTTTTGCTGCACAGATGAAGGACCAACCAAATCTGATTGAGACTCAGCTTCAGCCAAACTCTATAAAAGTGTTTGGTGCATCATGAGAGCTGGTCATCGGTGTGAATATTTTTTTTTTAGCTTTTTCTGTTTTCTAAAAGAAACTGGAAGTTCTTTAACCGATATGTGCTGCAAAAATGTGGAACTTCTTCCAATGCTGAATAACAAATAGGCTTTGTAATGCTGAGGAAAACAGCTTGAAGCTGCTGTTTCTGTCTGCAGCAGTCAACAGGCTGGAGGCAGACAGAGGGAAACTGTCCTGTAGCTTGTTCAAAGTGAGATACCAACAGTAAAAACGCAGCCTTTCTGGAGGGACTGCTGAACTTACTAAATTTAAATGTATAATGCTGCACCACAAACTCAGACTTCTGCTTTTGTTTGGTTCTTTAATCTTGAAAAACACTGCAAAACAAATATGTGCACGTAATGGAGGACGAGGTTCACAATTTGGACAGAGAAGACAAGTGGTTTGAGAGAGGGACTTAAGGATGCTTGGTGGCGCAGTGGGTAGCACTGTTGCCTCGCAGCAAGGTGGTCGAAGGTTCACATCCTGGTTCTACAGCCGTTCTGTGTGGATGTTGCATCTTCACCCCATGGCATGCATGTGTGGTTTTTCTCCAGGTTCTCCCACAGATCAAAAATATGCATCGATTGGTGTCTCTAAAATGTCCCTATAGGTGTGAGTGGGTGTGCGCCTGGTTGTTTGTCACTATGTGGATCTGTGATGGACTGGTGACCTGTCCAGGGTGTCCCCCGCCTAATGCCCTGCGATGTTGGAGTTAGGTACCAGCTCCCTGTGACCTCCTGTAGAGGATGAAGCAGTTATAGAAAATGGATGGGGTCGGGAAGCCTTGAATCATCCTCTTTCAGCACAGGTGGAGGCCTCAGGTATAAACTCTCTCCCATGTCTCACACTGTCCTCTCAACCAGTAAACATAGGCCCAATTAACATTTTCACCATGCAGGTTGGCCACACCTAACAGCCCACTCTGTGTTGGAAGACCTACATTTCTTCTACATAATGATCAGGCAAACCTGGAGGATCTTGTTGTTGCCGCCAACCAACGTTTTTCAGACTGAAGACAAACAAGAAACAAGTCCAGTTGACATAACTCAGTTTGGATAACTACATTGACCCTTCACTGATATATGTGCACATACACCACTGCTTTGCATGTGACCCCATCAGTCACCATCAGGGACATTAGTGGACTCTATGCAGGACTGTTCTAGATGGTGTCCGGTTCGCTTTATGTTTTTTTCTGATGTTTTCACACAGTTTTATGTGAACGTCCATCCTTCAGCTGTCTTCTGCAAAAATCTGTTGGTTTTATTTTTTAACACAGTGAATGTGGTCCTTCCTGTTGATAAATAACTGATAGGACGTCACTTCAAAAGGACCCACATGTGTGTGTGTGTTTTTTTTTTTTGTGGGTAAATTAAAAGAAAAAAATCTCAATACATGTGAACAGGTTCCCATCTCATAGATATTCCAGATCATAAGTGTTTTGAAGGAGGACCAGTGTAGCCATTGTCACAAATTTGCTGCCTTTGTTGTTGTTTTGTCTTTTCTTTTAGCTGGATCATGACAAGAGAAAATTATTACCAAACTGTGATTTATGAGAGACACAAAAAGGGGTGTGGAAGAAAAACAGTGAGCATAGTGTTGGGCATAGCAGACTAAATGAGAGTGAGACAATAAACATTAGTCTTTCTTCTCAGAAACCAGAGTAAAGCTGAGAGCAGTAGGTCAATGAGAGAAGCAGGCTGTGGAGATATTTGTATTCCTGATGTGACTCATAAGAAGAACAAGCTGTCTCTTTGACTTAGTGTTATCGCCAGTGCTGCTGCGCCACCAGGCCACTATGTGTTTATGCTTTTACACATACTGTTTTATTAGCTGGCTCTGAAGACTGTTATTAATGCTCTCTCATTCCCTGTTTACAGCCTTGGTGTCCATTGCTCTGGGTCTTTATATTACCCAATCAGAAAAGAGACAATACCATTATTGTTACTGTCATTCAGATTATTTGTCTTCATAGTTGTTAATAAGCTACTGTACTGCAGCAGCATTAACTAAACCTCATGAAAGATTCTCTTGGTTTGCAAACAAGTAATATAGAGTTTTAACGCATCAGTATGGTTTTAAATACCCACAGATTTGCTGCTAATTTGTCACCAATGTCTCTCCTGATCCGTGTCCTGATCAGTCCTGATGTTGTGTACTCATACTTGTAAAAGTTCTCTGACAGAATGGAATTTAACGTAGTGTGACACTCAGCTCTCTGGAGCAGATGGAGTCAAAGTAGTTGTGTAGTAGAAGTTATGTGGCAGCAGTACGTAAACACACACTGTCCAAATCCTCATAGTACCAACATTTGGTTTGGTAAAGTACTAGTACCAGTAACTATGAATCTATTAGTAATGCCTGATTGATTTCCAACGCGTTAGCATGTTTTTTTTTGTAACGTTTTGCTAGCTCTGACAGAAGAACCCATAGAGCTGATTACATCAACCTCTACTTCAGGATAACACAGAAGCTTAAAGAGCCAAAGGGTTGGTTCTGATCAGCTGAGGGAAAGTTCACTCCGCAGAAGCATTGACAGCCACTATGGAAAGCTATTCTGTCATATAATCAATAAGAACCTCTATGACATGTCATTTATGTATTTATTACTTTATTTTACAGTCATTTTCCCACACTAGGACGCAGATAGCTGAAGGTTTTGTATTTATTTTAGGGGTGGGGTTTGAATGTGGTTAGTTCGATTAATTAATTAGAAAAAAATGATTGCAATTAATAGTAGCTTGCTTTTGATTCAAGTGGAACTAATAGTCTGTGGATCAGAACTAATGTTTGGTTCTGAGTTTCTGTGTATTGTTTTGTGCTGGATGTTTCCGGTTTTGCAATGTTTAGTGTGTGTGACAGACATAAAAGTAAAAGTAATAGGGAATGAAAAATGTGTAAAAACACACTCATAATAAAAGATGCGGTTGTAGGATTAATTATCTGTCAGCAGCATTTATTGTAATTCTCTAGCGTGCTTAGCTAATTGTGTTTGTGTTCACTGGTAGAGCTAGCGCTAACTACTACAACTAGCTACACATCTAAATTAAATAATGTTTGAGCTCCAGTTAAATGAGCCTGTTGTTTAGGATTGGCATTAATAAACCTGCTAATAAAATAATAAAGTACTGTACATTTAGGTCTGCCTTATTTTAGCCAGGGATTTTTTTTCTACAGTTTTGAATTTAAGTGCTTTTTTCTTTTACTATTATTTGATACTTTCCCCAACTAAAAGTATTTTAAATGAAAAAAATTGCTTTTGGGGACAAATTTTCTTGTACTAATGAAATGCAATTAGTTAATTACCATTACTGTAATTAATTCCATTATTTTTTTTAAATCGAGCTCACCACTAAATTCTCAATTCAATTTTTCCACATCATGAGACGTTATTCAGTCTGTTTGACTTTATTGTTTCATCCAGTCCAGGTCAGATTAACTGAGCAGTCAGTTCTTTATAGAATGTTTTCTAACTCAGAGAGAGAAATCTTTCTGGAGTTGATGAAACTTCTAGTTTGACCCCTGACCTTTAGGACTTTTACAGTTTACAGTTGAGATTGAATGAAACAACAGCTGAGTGTGACTTTTTATTTTATAGTGAATCAACCAGCTGACAGACCCTGTCCTATTGTAACACGACCTGCTGCTGATGATCAAAGTTATTATGTTTTAAAAAAGACAAAACTAGAATTTGACTTATTTTTTCTGTTGAACATGATTTAGATCAATGGTATTTATTAATACTCAAATGTAAGTACTCCTACTCAGATTGAAATCAGTGCATCCCTGATCCTTACTGTAGATAAATAACTGATAGAACATTGTTTGAAAATGACCCAAATGTCCCTTTATTTAAAAGATAGAATTTTAGCCTAAACAGCCCATCTAGAGCTACATACGTTCCCTTAACTTCTGAAAGAAGCCTACATGCAATCATCATGTTCATGATCTAATTAAAGGTATTCTGGGATGTAAAACATTTACACTTCCTCCTTGTTTCATTTAAACAGCCATGAATAGGATTTAATCACGAGAGGTCCTGTTTTCCCTTTGAATCCATTTCTAATGTGCTGTGTTTCGTTTCACTGGGCCCAGTCAGACACAATAATAAGTGGACGTTTACTCTCTCGGTTAGATAATTATAATTTAGCCTTTCTGTCTGGCTGGCCACAGCTTTGATGAGGTTTTGTTGAGCATTCCAGTTAGAATTAAGCGTTGTATGCACAGCTGGAAACTAGGCCATCAAATCCCAGTTATATTGGACCATTCCTACACTGTACTTTGTTTTCTTTTTATTCCAGCCAGAAGGCATCGAGGTAGAGTGCTCTATCAATGAATTATTGGATGCTTTGGATAGAGATGGAGAAGGGAAGGGGAAAAAAAAGCTCGGCAGATTTCTTAGTAAGGTTGCCAGCTTAGAACTTATCCACTTTCTGCCCTGAGAAAATAATCAATTCCTGCCTTTTCTGCTAGAAAGCAGTTGCACACTTTCTCTACTGCAGATTTATTGGCACCATTTCCCCTGTACTTTCTGCTCAATCTAAATAAAACCTTCTTTTTTGGTATTATTTTAAACTTTGGTAAGCTTGAGATGCACAAAAATGGGTGTTAGTAGGTTGCATAATTGGAACATGTACCTTATATTTACACATTATGGTTATAGGTAAACCTGTAAAATAGACAAAAACCACAAGGAGGTAATGTCCTGTTAACACGTACTAATCTACAATCCTAATTACAGGTATATTTTGACAGTGTTTTTATTTTATGTTCTGATCACAGTTGGCCTATTTGTCAGAGAGCACAACAAAAAGACAAATAAAAAAGGAGCACTTCATACACAGCCATTACAGCAGCTTCAAGGGGCTCAAATGGTTCGTCCTGCCAGACAGTCAACAACACTTCTAAATCCCACGGAGAATGAGGTGTCTTTCTGTGCAGGGAATAACCCTAATAGCTCTCAGTGATAAGGTTACAGCAAATGTCTGCTACTTCCTGGAAACCATGAAAAGCTGCCCTTATGAAAACCACTTGTGAGAGACCAAGCAGTCAAGGCATAAAGGACACAGGAAATTCACTTTTTGGGAACTTTAATTGACCCAAAAGACAAACAGTTAACTGAACAAGCAAAGGAGAAAACAGCCTAAAAGGGAAGCATTTCCTTTATGGACACACTATTCCTCCCCTCTCTCCCAGTAATGTTAGCTGACATAGTCTTCTCATGTTATACATTTCTTATCCAGTTTTCATTATGTGATTTGCTCTCATGTCTTTATATGTATTTATGTGTTCTTGTTCTACTGCAACTTCTTGACCAAGTCAGATATAAAATATTTTCCATGGATAAATAAAGGTTAAAAAGAAACACAACCTGATATAAATGATTAAGCACAAAACAGACTGACTGGACTGAACCACTTCATCCACTTAAGGTCAATTCATACTTCATGAGAAGCAAGAACTTTGGTCTCACTGGAGGAGCTCCAAGAACAAGAAAACATTTTGTTTCAGTGAGAATCATTCATACTCTCTGAGAACTCAGCTGCTGAATTCCTTCAGCGATGTGTCATACAGGTGTGTGTGTGTGTGGAGGGGAGATGGTGTGTGTGCAGATTGAAACAATCCATCGGGTCTTGATCGACCAGCGCAAACACTCGCGGCCCACACTGGTCTGCCACTGGTGACCAATGCGGGCTGCGAGGGTTTGCGACGGTTGATCGAGACCGAATGCCTCCTCTGGTCCGTCGCTGAGGTCTGTCCGTGCAAAGCAGCCCAGCAGGCACCGGAGAAAAAGTTACATCAACGTACAACATCAACCGCTAACCACACTAACCACTAGGGGGGTGCCGATTCACTAAAAATCGATTAGTCGTGATTTAAAATGCTCCAAATCAATTCCGATTCATAAGTGTTCAAAATTGATTATTTATATTTATTTTTATTTATTTAAAATTATGGGAACATAAAATGCCGCCCGCACATTTTTTGGGGACGGACCGCCGGAAACACAAGATGGCTTCCGCTTGTAGATCAACAGCGTAAAATTCATTCAGTAGTTATAAGGCAGGCATCTGGAAATATTTTAGTTTTTATAATAACATGAACGGAAAAGGCCTGAGAAGATTTATTCCCTGTTACGTGAAGAAAAGTAAAATGTAATGATACGAACACGCGTCAGCGTTTCCCCTGTTAACACTCAGTGCGTTTACATGCACATCTAAGTCGAGCTAGATCGGTCTAGGTCGATCTTATGTTAATAAACTGGGAGCCTTTATCCTAGTTTACATGTCTGTTAGAAAACCGAACTCTTAAATGAAGTTCGTTCCACTCCGCTACGATAGGGGGCGACATGCGCCCCTTCCTGTCGGTGTTCTGCCGGTTGTTTTCTTAGCGTTTACAAACTCTTGTTTTAAACGCTTCTATCGGTCACAAATTTGATCGGGCGTCTTCGTGTACCAAGTGCTGGCAAGCTGTCCGTTTGTTTTTGCTGCTATTGTCTTTTACCGCTACTGATTTGTTTGTATTCCCACTTCCGCGGTGTCGTCACTCCCGGAGTAGGAGCGCCCAGACAGCTTTAGCTCGGCTAAGCTGTTTACATGGAGGAGGAAGTCGAGCTACAACCGCATTATCTGGGTGCTTTAGCTCGATTAGATCCAGTTCGACTTCAGCCGGACTAACGTGTTTACATGCAGTTTTAAAAACCGACTTGAGTCGATTTAAGGCAATAATTCGGTTTTCTAGACTGCATGTAAACGCATTGACTGCTGGTACGAGGAGAAAAGCCATCAGCTGTTTCTCCAAACAGTGAATATTTGAGGAAGGATTCAAACTTTACACAGCTCTGAAAGGGAAAAGGATTTCCGTCCATATGCGCTGTTAACAACCAGGGCTTGATCCAGTAATGCGGACGCTGGAGTCCAGGTAAGAACTTCTTAGACAGGAAGTTGTTAGTTTACCGTCCTGAGGCTGATGGCAGCAGTGCTGATGATGAGTGACTGTAGGAACACATTTACTGCTGATTTTCTCTTCTATATCCTGGAATTATTAGTTTACATTTATTTGATCAGTTTAACTGTTATTTCAAAACGTTTCCACCAGTGTTATTAGAGCTACTGTTAGTGAATTTGTTAAAACTACTTTAATTGTGGGGAAATATATTTTATTTGAAGGATTTAAATTTGGATATATATTTTTTTATTGTTGCTGACTCGGTGAGATCTTGTATTTTTCAAAAGAAATAATCTAGAGCTGCTGGTACAAAAACTGTGAAAGTTGTAAAGGATTTAGGTTAAAGGAAGTTTAACTGATCACTAGAGGAACTTCTTTCCCTGCAGTTGTCGGCTTTTTGTACTATTAAGAGGATTTTATTTTTCTAATTACTTTGATAAAGCAAATATTTTACACTTTAGTTGTCAAAGGAGCATCTTTGTTGTTGTTTTGTTTCTATTTCTAACTCACCATGAAACATCATTTGGACGTGTTGGTGTTATTTGTGGTTTCACAAAAATTCATTAAATTGTTTACATACCTCAATTAATGGAAACTAAATGGATTTAAAAGGAGAAAATAGCTATTCAAAGGAATGAAGAAAAAAATCCTAAATGGGGAAAAAAATGATGCGACAAAAAATGTAAAAATTGTTTTAAAATCGAATTGTTTTAAAATCGAGTCGTAGCACCTGAATAGTAATCGAATCGTGAGGCACCCAAGATTTCACACCCCTACTAACCACGCTCATTCTCCCTTTCTGACCAATCACAGCAGTTGTTCTCTGATATCCTGCAGAAAAAAGTTCGGCTCAGCTGATGTGCACAAGAACAAGCCGTTAGCATTGCCGAACTGGGTCTACGAGAACAAAATGATGCCATTTATGTTCTTGCTGACCCACACTGAGAACAAAGTTCTTTCTTCTCATGGAGGATGAATTGGCCTTAAGGGTTGCAGGAAGTTGGTGTCTATCTCCAGCAGTCACAAAGGCGGGGGACACCCTGGACAGGTCACCAGTCCATCACAGAGACACACACAGACAAACGAGACATACAACCAGTCCAGGATCCAAGCAGTGCGGCGCTTCAGCAACACAGACAACCTGACTGTCCAATAGTTGCTTTCGGTTTGAAACGTATGATTGGTTGAGGTTTTTAGACAACTGTGAGGGAACCACCATTTTAATTAATTTCTTTTTTAAATGCCACAAAATAGCTAAACTATGTTAGAACGTGATTAAGAGGCATGGAAAAAGTGTTTTAAGCTAATTTGTTTTTTAAATTATTCATAGCAGCTTTAAATATTATACAAAAAATAACACAACTAAACACAAAATAAAAGATATTTGTTTTCAAGGGGGTCATTGTAAACTTACATGGTGGACAGAAGTGTAATTAAGTTGATTGAACATTGTTAGTCAGTGTTATTGTGATGATGTAGAATTGGGAGAAACATTGTGGAACATAGGGGAATTTGAAAACATTTCCAACAAAATGCAGTGGATTATATTTAAATATGCTAAATATGAGACCATGGTAGTGGGAGTGAGTGGGAGAAACAATAACATTGGTATTACCTAGTAGATGGTAAAAGGTCCAGAGCCAATTCCTTTAATTGGAACCAGAAGGAAAATAAGCTGCAAAAAACGTCCCGGAGTTAATTACTTAAACATGGTTAACAGCTGGTGGCAGAAACCCACCAAGCATAGCAACCTGCCAAAAACAAATGTATGAATATTAACATAAGTCTCAAATATCTCAAATCTTATGCACAAAATGGCACATGTTGGACAGCTAATATTTCTGTTGTGTGTGAATAAAGGGGCAATATTTTTTTTTATTTCTAAGACTTGTCTCACTGTCTTCCTCTTATCTGGGTCCGGGTCATGGGGCAGCATTCCAAGTAGGAAGTTCCAGACTACCATTTCCCTGTCCCACCTCCACCAGCTCCTCCAGTAGGACCCCAAGGTGTTCCCAGGACAGCTTGGAGGTACTTTCTCCAGCAAGTCCTCGGTCAACCCGAGGGGCTCCTGCCAACAGGAAATGGCCAAAACACCTCCTCAGGAAGGCATGCAGGAGGCATCGTGACGGGCCCGGATGTAGGCATGGGCGGGCATTGCCCCCCCCCAAATTCCATGACTGCCCCCCCCCCCAAACGCGATTGCATGCAGAAATACCAAATTTAAAAAATATTTCAGTGAAAAATGGTCAGAGTGAGCGCTCTCTTCCGTTTGTCCTCATTCAAAGTAGCTACTGATCGGTAGATGCATAGGAAGGGTGTCATCAGAACCGGATTTCATTCATGCGTACCAGAACGGCCTGCCCGAGCGGACCAGCGCTGCGCGGTCCCGATGGGAGACCCTTCGATCTGCCGAGCTTCACATCCTGTTGCAGCTCAGTGACTGAGTGCTCACATGAAGTTCTGAAGCTAGGAGACACACAGCAGAACCTCCGACACACACTCACAGCATCTCCAATGCGCCTGGCACCGCGCCTTTACGCACGGCTAGAGAGAGAGACAGAGACAGAGACAGACAGACAGACAATCACAGTACACCCGACCCATGCACGCAACTCACACATGCTCAGGAGGGGTGCAACAGGTCACAATAGATCAGTGATCTGTACCGATCGCCCTCTATGGTTCGGGACACGGTTCACTGATCTGCGCTCGTGCGTTTGGTAAATCCTCCCCGACCCGACAGCTCGCCCTCTGAATCAGCTGATAAATAATTCCCCTCTGAGAAAGGTGTTCATTTTGTCATCACATATCAAGTTCTCTCTATCAGATCAGTCATTTTAGTTAACCAGAACAAAGGATCACTGATCCATTCTCTGATGCGCGCGGACCAGCTGACCCCCCATCTGTCAGCTGATCTCCTCTCTGATAGAGAAACCAGACTCATCTATTTCTGTCTAAGATAACATGTTGTTTTGGACTTTTATACGAGCTAATGAATGTTAATATTAACGGTGTTCAGTCAGGAGCGATTAGAACAGCTTGATCGTCACCCCCCCCCCCACCACCTGCTGCAGCTGTCTGTCGGCAGTGAGCGGCTCTGTCTGACCTGAGAGGTGATCAGAAGTATTTTCACCATTTAATTTGTTTTTATATGATTAAACATTGTATTTAAGCATTGGATTGACATCTTGAGTTAAATGTATTTACTATAATTGTTAGTTGATTCAAGAAGGGAATGAATAAGAAGTAAGATTAAAGGGGGTAGGGCAAAATAAGTGAAAACTTCTGCCTACTCCTTTTCAAACACAAAAGGAATGATGAAAAGTATTGGAAAAGTATGCACAAGTTTGAAAAAAATAAATCACTAAAAATATCATTAAATGCTGTAGATTGAGCAGAAAAATGTTGCTACAAAAATGCTGCTACAAAATAAATAGAGATCAAAGTTTTTTGTCTTTTATTTTTCTTTCTGCTGATTCAAAGAATGATCAAATCTTTGACTGAAATCCATGATCCGATCCAGTCCATGAGTATTTTGCCCAGTACTACTGCGACACACACAAAAAAATGCCTACAGCGACAGCTTCTTCATCACATCTTCATCATCAACCTACCCCCCCCCCATGTGAGTACCAGACAAGAGCGCCAGGTTCTCCCTTGAGAACATGGGATGAAAAATTGTGTGCACCCTTGCTTATATAAACTATAAAGAAATAAAAACAACAAATATACACACAAAAAAGATAGAAATACCATAAACAATAGAAAATGGATCAAGGATATATGGATAAAAATAAAAAATTAAGTAAAAGACAAAAAAAGAGGTTCAATATATAGATAAGATGGAAAAAAATAAAGATTAAAAGTAATATAAAACACAAAAGGTAGGTTCAATGCAAATTCAGATAGATTTAAAAAAAAGATAAATATAATCTAAAAGACAAAATAGAAAGGTTCAACAGATAAGATAGATAAAAAAAATAAAATTATAAAACAATCTAAAAGACAAAAGTAATGGTTAAATAGATAGATAAGATAAAAAAAATAAAAATAAAGATAAAATTTTAAAAAAACACGAAATGACACAGAAAGAAAGAAAAACAAAAAACACTAAAAAGAACAAAACAAAAAAACAAAACAAAACAAAAAACACAAAAAAGAACCAATAAACACACACACACACACACACACACACAAAAAAACAAAACAAAAAATAAACAGATGACTGCAGCCTCAACAGGGCATCAGCCAGTGTCCTACTTGTGCCGGTCCCAAGCCCGGGTAAATGCAGAGGGTAGGGATCAAATATGAAAATAAATATATGGATAGAGGAACTGATAATATGATGGTGTAGGTTTCAAAGCCTTTAAGGGATTGGGGGGATGTGATGACCAAAATATTCTTAGCATGTCCAGACTGGCCCCCCTGATATTCTACCTGCCCCCCTTAGTGGGGCTGGCTAGATCCGGCCCTGCATCGTGACAAGATGCCTGAACCACCTCAACTGGCTCCTCTCAAGAGGAGCAGCGGTTCTACCCCGAGTCATTCCTGGATGTTTGAGCTCCTCACCCTATCTCTAAGGCTGA
Source organism: Callopanchax toddi (assembly GCA_006937965.1). Classification (NCBI taxonomy): domain Eukaryota; kingdom Metazoa; phylum Chordata; class Actinopteri; order Cyprinodontiformes; family Nothobranchiidae; genus Callopanchax; species Callopanchax toddi. The sequence goes on from SSNR01000241.1 coordinate 21,780, forward strand.
ACTCTGTGGAGGAAACTTACTGTATTTCGGCTGCTTGAGTCAGCGATCTCGTTCTTTCGGTCATTACCCAAAGCTCATGACCATAGGTGAGGATTGGGACAAAGACTGACCAGTAAATTGAAATCCTTGCTTTATGATTCAGCTCCTTATTCACCAAAACAGACCGGGTCAGTCCCAATCTGCCTGTCTATCTCCCCCTCCCTCCTTCCCTTCCTCGTGAACAAGACCCTGGCACACTTAAACTCCTCCACTTGAGGCAGGATCTCTCCCCTGATTCTAAGTTCTAATGTTTTACATATCAGGGAAAAATATGGAATGATCTGATCTTTCCAAGGTTCTAAAATGATTGAAATCTGCCTTTAAGTGCACAAAAACGCACAACAAATTCCACAATCAGCTGAACTTACTAATTTATTAAACTTATCAAGTCATAGCCAAAAGTCTATTTTGCTATTAACCATTACAACAACATAACACAGTGGCCAAAAATAGATGAAAAAATATGGCTTTAAAACAACTTGGAGTCAGAAGATTCCACAACCTTCAGTTTGTGGCTAAAAGATGTTTGAGCCAATGATTTATATGTGATCAAGTGGACTTTTTTATGAAATGCTGCTATGACATTGAGGTTAACAAATCTATTGATTATAAAATTTTAGATATTTTTAATATTAGTGAAAAAATGAAGAGTTTCTGAAATTGACCTTTTAAAACCTTCTGACATTTTAGGCAGCTAGTACAGTGTGTCTGAGTGCCTTTCTACATCTGAGCAGATTATACGGTATGCTATCCCTGTTGCACAATTAGGTTTACTGTATCTGTGGCACGACAGACCACCTCCACTTGTGCAACAGAGTGAACAGGCAGGGAGAAAAGGAACGAACGAGCAGAAAAAGAGGAGACAGACAGAGAGGTACAACACTGAACCTAATCCAGAAACGTAATAATATTAGAAATCATTTAACATGTCTACCTGTCTACACTTGGATTTTACTGTTTCCATCTCTCACTGATGGTTTTCCCTCATATTTTATTTTTCATCTTGCTGAAGTATAAAAACTTAATATCTTAGCTGAAGCTATAAACTAAAATACCCGGTTAGGCTAAAGGAGAACAAAAGAGTTTGACTGTACAAACGTAAATTCCATCTCCTGCACATTTATCACTAATTGTCACTGACTCACGTGGATCCAGACACACCAGGCTCCTTTACTGGCTGATGAATGTTCTGTTCTGACATATATAATTATAGCTTGAAGAAAAGTAATCCTGGCGACGTGTTTTCCTAGAAACGCGGCTGAAGCAACACAAAGGTACTGTAGACACTAGAACGATAATGTCACAGCATATAGAGAGACCAAAACCAAGCCCAGCCTGTTGATTTCTGTAAATTTAATTTTAAAATGTCAAACCTAAAATTCCATGGAATTACCATGGAAATGACAGAATATGTCACCCTTGAGAAAATGAAAGCTCTTATACAGTCACAGTGCTTATCACCAGCTCCTGTCACACAAGGTGCCATCCTCCGCTGGAGCTGGAGAGCCGTATCAATGAGGAGGCATCAGACATGGATTCTACATGACGACGGTGCAGCACAAACTGAACACACGTCACCACATCTTATTTTGACATTACAGATAAAACATGAGGGAGGTGACTGAAGAGAGCATTTGGACAAAATGTAAAGTTGTTCTCCTGCCTCATCTTGTTTATACTTCTCTCCTTTGCAGCATCTTTGGTCTCCAGCCTTCTGTTTCACTCATTTATTCTTTAGCTCTGTCTTTCATGTTATGTCTCTTGACTCTTCTGCTGCTTCAATAACCTAAAGATGTCATGCCATGACTAATTCTGTCTGCTAATAAGGGCAAAAGATTCCACAGGAACCAGTGTGCTGATTAGTTTAGTCACATTTTAGTGATGTTAGGGTGTGAATGTGTGTGTGAATGGGTGAATGTAGTGTGGAATGCTTTGGGATTCTTTGGACTTAGAACATGGTATACAAGTACAGCCCATTTATCAGTTTACCAGTTCTAAATCTGATGGTTTAGACCAGTTGTATTCGAGAAACTCCAAAAGGTTTAATTCTAGTTTTTGTCAGTTTTAGTTTTGAACAGTATTAATCCTTTAACAAAGATATTTAGGTCAATTAGTTGGGAATTAGTATCACTTACATCAATCATTTCTAAAGTATCATAGCCCATTTTGTAGGGGTGCAACGGATCAGAAAACTCACGGATCGGATCGGTTCACGGTTTTGAGTCACGGTTCGGATCAATTTTCGGATCAGCATAATGAAAAAGAAAAGACAAAAAACTTTGCTCTCGCATTATTTTCTAAAACACTGAGCAACTTTTTTATGCTCAATCCTCATAAATACAAACTGCATTTAACTCAAGACGTCAATCTGATGCTTCAATAAAGTTTTGAATCATATTAAAACAAATTAATGGGGGAGATGGACTCATATGCCACCTCAGGGTNAGGCGCTGCTTTGTGGCCCCTGACTGAACTCTGGTTATATTAACGTTTATTAGCTCGTATAAAAGCCCAACATAACGCTATCTTAGACACAAATAGGTGAATCTAGTTTGTCTATCAGAAAGATTCCAGCTGACGGAGAGAGAGACGGAGGAATCAGAGCGCGCAGCAGAGACTGGATATTGATCAGGGATCCTTCGTTCTGGTGTACTAAAACAGCTGAAGCCAACAGAGTGAACCTCTATACGTGATGCAAAACGAATGCCTTTCTAAGAGGGGAATTATCTGCAGATGCAGAGCGCGTGAACGTCGGGGATTATTTAGCGACGCACGCGCTCTACATGAACCGCGAACCACGTGCGTTCCGAACCGTAGAGGGTGATCCGTACGAACCACAGATCGATCATGATCCATTGCACCCCTACCATTTTGGCATTAAAAAAGTAAAGTAACAAAAAACATCCAAAACAGACAAAACTAGAATAACCAAAGTATTCAATCAACACTAAGTATCGGTCTAACATTCGGCCATAACGATAACAAAGGCATGTTGCTGTTTAATGGATAAAATCACTAATCAGGACTTCAGCTCATTAGCCTAGCTTTAGTTTATTGGATTGAATGGGCGATCTTAGCACCACATTTTTCGTAAAACAAAAGAAACAAACAAAGCAAACGACTCACTGTGTAGTTGATTAGATAAGGACACAACATGGAATCAATCAGCAGGGTTGTCACAAGCTGTCAAGATGTATTCTTTGAAGAAGTATTTATTTTATTAGATGAGCGCACCACCAGAGACAATAACAGCTTGATCGCCCTGGAAGAGTTCATCCCCACCACATTAGTAGAATGGTTGGAAGTGGAGATTGAGTTCACATGATTGACTGTTCCACAACTCCACACACATTTCCGTCTCGTCACACCGATGCAGTGCCGTTTCTTGCACTATGTGAACTATGCGGTACTTCCGAGTCTAAAATACATGTAATTCCTTTGTGTTACTTTTTATTTTCACTTGCAGTCAATATGTTTATTGGGGTCACTAGACAGAATTAGTACCACTACTGAGTGAGTTTTAAGGACTTTTTTCTCACAATGCTAGTTGTTACTATTAACTTAGTGTTTTACGCTAAGCTAAAACTAAAGAAGTACTGCTGGATCAGGAAAACAGCCTGGCTGGTTACAAATTGTTTTTGCCCACTGATCTAACTATGAGGAATATGGCAATAGACAAAATCTCACTTTCTGGTGGACTATCCCTTTAAGTAACAAGCTTCAGATAGGCTTTCAAAAATGTAATTTATGAACACAACAGGAGTTGGACTTGAACCTACAACCCTCAGGCTGAAGGACTTGCATCATAGCCACTACATTATCACCACCTAACAGGAAGTACAAGAAAATCATTGAAGTAGTGTTCAATTATATTGCAAAAGAAATACAGTGAACCGCTGTTTGTTCTGTTTGTTGTTTGAGAGGGACGTCACACGCAACACAGACTGCTTTATTGGTACCTGTTACTTTAAGTACTATTTCCAGTGAAAAACAATAAAACTTAGACATTTTTATTGATCGCTGAAACTCCCTGGACACTCTGGACAGAACGTGAAAAGAAGACATGTCCGGGGAAAGAGGACGTTGGGTCACCCTACCTTAGGGTCCCACTGGATGAGCTGGTGGAGGTGGATGGGGAGAGTACAGTCTTAGAGGATGATGCCCTATGTATGAAAAGTGGTTGATGATGGGATTAGTGAATGTTTAATGAAGTATTGAATTTGCACCTTGGAGTCTGAAGTGGTTTCTAAACAGAAATCTGAATTCCATGAGTAGTGTGCATGTTCCAGCTTACCTGAGAAAATCTGATCTGTTTACTTGTCAGACTTGTAGTATAGTATAGTATAATTTAGTCTTGATGAGGAGAGTTCACTTCAAGTTACGAACAATTCTTGACACTGATGTCTTCATGGTGAATAAATTCACCTCTCCGGGGTTCAACAGCTCCTTCCCTGCTCCCTCCTGCTCTCACAACAGAGGAAGCATCAAATTGCCATTCAGCATCACGTGGAACAAGGCCAATTATCAAGTACAGAACAGCTCCGATGCCATTTCATGCATCACTCTGCAAATTTCTGATATAATTGGGGATTCCATTAGGAGATGGCTACAGTATCATCTCCTAATGAGGTGTCCACCTTTTCTTGGAAAAATGTTGTTTTTCGCATTTTCTCCAAAGAAAGCTCAGTCTTTGTCACCTCTAATTCCAGTCCTCTCTCCATCCCTGCAGCTCATCCTGACACTGTATCCCTCTGTATCCTGCCTCAGACTCACACTTATTTTCACCTGTCCTTTTCAAAGTCATCTAACAAGGAAGTTCAAACAGCCGCCACACAACACAGCATTCTGTGTTACTGGAAACTTTTGGACCAGAAAACATTGTCTTTGAACCTGATTCTTCTTAATAAAGTCCTAACAAGCAAAATGTAAATATTCATACAGAATATGAACACAGTTTAGTTTGTGTACTTTTGGATTTGCCAGTTAGCCAAAAACTTATAATTAATAATTTGACAAAGAGGCAAGCTTTGTTTTATACAAATCAACTTATTACTAATCTAATCATTACACTAATTCTAATCAAAATGATGAAATAACAAAAATGGCATTAATGAGAATTAAAGCGGCACTCCGGAGGATTTCATCAGGAGAGCAGTTTTTTAATCTAACGTCCAAAGGCTCCTCCTCAAAACATCTCGACACGTGCGTCCGGTCGCGTGTGCGCGCGTGCACACGGCGCATATACTTCAGACATGAACTGTACCGCTCAATGTGTAGGGTTTAATCACTCACAGTTCACAATCTTATTCCAACAACACTACGAGGGTCTGATGAGCCCTCTCTGTCCCTGCTGCTTCTGATATTAGCTCTGTTAGCAGAGAGCTGCTGCTGGACTCTGAAGCTGAACTTGACTCGGCCCTGGATGAACTTTCTGACCAAAATAAACGCATAATCCTGTCAAGCCTTGCCATTCTGTGAGGTGAAAGGTTTAAAAATAAAAATAAACCCGTCTTTAGCTGGAGAATGGGTAGGTTTTTAGTAGAAATGAGCCGTGAGTCCTCAGTGAACGGCTGAGACGCAAACAGAGAAACACACGGAGCGTCCTGTACGACAGCGCCCCCTACTGGTACAGGTTTGGTCGATGCGCGTGCATGTTGAGAGAATGCAGACATTTGAATTTCATTGGCTGAAAAATGTCGGCGGCAAGAAAAAATGGAAAGGGGTCTCTAGGAGGAAGGAGGGTCTTCATCAGAATGACAGATGTTGTGGAACTCAACCCATAGATCATCGTTTAGACCTGAAATATCATTTAAAACTTTTAGAAAACTTTGATACAGAGAAAAATGCTCCAGAGAGCCGCTTTAAGGTGATGATTAAGAATTTAATTGAGAGTTTCTTGAAAAACAAATGCGTAGGTTTGGGAATTAATAAAATACATCAGGTTTGATGTATTTATTAATTGTTTCTAATTATTAATTAATTATTTATGAATAATTAACCCATCTAGCACCAGAGTTGTCTACTTTACCAGATTACGGCTTCATAGTGGATCAAGACCGCATTGATAAAGTTGGTCTCAAGCATCCGAGGGACTCTGGCCCCTGACTCCAAAGTGGACTTGACAGTCTCTGGTGATCAGGTCTGGCTGGGGGCTAGGTTCAGGTCTGAGCTGCGGGGGCAGCATCCCATGTAGGGAATCTCAGACTGTCCTCTCCCTGTTCACCTCCAGCATCTCAAGTGAGAAAAAGCTCTGTGACCAAAAGAGGTTTTACGAAAAGGTGCCTTAGGATTATAGCTGGTTACTAAACCTACAGTTTGGACTGGAACCACAAGGTCACTGAACATCTGAGGAGCCCGACATTTAATGTCAAACATTTAAAAATAAGTAAAACATTATAAAAGTTGTCAAAGTTAATCATCTTCAGTTATTTGAGAATGATGAAATCTAACAGGTTTCTTATCCAGTATGTTTCTTACTGGGTTAGTATACCATCCATAGGGGCCTGTTGGTGCTTGATGCGTGACACCAGGAGGTCACACAGTAACTCAAATGGGAGAAAACCATGGAGGGCATCTGTATTATTTTAATTACAAACAAAAGGACACAATTCTTCTTATTGTAGAACTGCAGATGTGCTGAAATCTAGCCTGTTTATTGACCTAGAAAATTTCATAATACTTCATAGTAGAAAGTCCTATACTTTTACCTGGCATGTGCCTCCCCCCCTGCCAGCATTTCGTTGTGTTTGCTTGTTGACAACAACAGACTTCATTCAGTCTAAAGGGCAAAAACTATTGAGCTTAGAGAGAAAAAACCCTGCTCTGCAGGCTGACGCCACCTGAGGGTAAAAAGCAGCTGTTGTTGAGGAGATAAAGGAAGGAGTGGATTAAAAAGAAATAAATAGCAACATGCAAAGTAGGATTTAAAAAGAACAGGTAAATCTGAGTGTTGAGGTGCAGCAAGACAGAAAAAGAAATACTGAAGGGAAAAGGCTGAAAATCACTAATAGGAATAATGTCACTGTGTAGATGTCACTTTAGACATGTCTTGCTTTCGACGTGATTAATTAGCTGCAAAGTGGTGTGTTTAGATGGGCCTAATTATCTCCTGTTCACCCTTCATCATGAAGTCTTTTGGTTTGTTTATATCTAAACTCTTGGTGTAAAGAAGTCATTCACATAAAAGAAACAAAAGGAAAAGGCCTAATAGGGAACACCAGTCACGTATGTAGCCTTTTTAATTGCATGGTCAGCATCAAATCCCAGGAGAACCCAGGCTGGAGAACCACAGCAGAGAGAGCAAGTCTTCATTAACAGATGTCTGCTTTTCTCACAGTGATGGGGCCTTAGAAAAGCAGTTTTTGGCATTTTTATCTGTACACTAACATCTACAGTGCAAAAAATAAAAAATACCACCACAGATTTTGTTTTCGTTTTTAAGGAGACATTTTCTAAAAAAAAATGACTAAAATATTTTAGGTTTTATGAAGGGTTTTCCTTTAATTTGCAATCCCACATCCAGACATATTGTTGGGTGTTGTGTCTCTCTTTAACTATCCTGCAGTGTGTGACAGGCAGTCCTGGTTCCAGCTGGACCTCATCAACCACAATCAACAGCACTGTAAGAGACGTTGACTGTCCTGTGGCCAGCGCCAGAGGTGTCCAACACCTCCAGGGGGTAACCAAGTCTCTTCTTATAACTTATCTGTTTTTGACTTGGTCTGACAGCTCTCCACTTTGTTGGGTCATCTCCTGATCTCCTGCCACTCATCTTCACAGCATTGACCCTCCTCACCACTTTTCCTCAAATCCACTAAGGTCCTTGTCCTTGTAGGACTCTGTCTGACTGTCCACCCTGCAACGTTCACCTCGAGCTGCCTCACCTCTCACCCACCTCCAGGAGCCCCCACAGTACCATAAGCTGCTAACCTCTGCAGCTATTACACCATTCTATTCAACGGGATCATTCATCTGCCCTCCCTCATAGGACCAGTTTGGACCTAAGATCCCCTTTACTCAGACCAGCACCCGATGACTAAACATTCAAAGGTGCTATAGGTAATTTGCTAAACAAATTAGTAGGGGTGTAACGAGATCTCGTGGTACGTGATAAGGTCACGATATGTCTTGTTGAGATAACTTCTATCTCATGAACCCTCATGACCAGAATATGTAATTATTTGCATTTGGGCACGCGAGTGAAAACGTTGGAGAGCATTGCTTCGAAAGCAAAAGGGAAACTTAAGACCAGCCGTTGAGGCTGCCGCTCATTAGAGAAACGCTGCCTGCTGGAACTTGGAAATAGTGAAAGAACAGCTGGGAGCATGATGTGTGGCTCAGAGCAGAAAGACGTGGATCCCTTACTCTATTAAACCTCCTGCATTAAAGGACAGACAGACACGAGGAGGAGAGAGGAGAGGAGAAAAGGAGACAGACAGGTGTGTGCATCTGAAAACAATCTATATGAAACACTGTATTATTTTTTAAATTTTATTTTAAAAGGTTTATTTCATTCAAAAAAATAAAAAAATAAATCAAAATGTACATTACATTAAATTAGAATGAAAAGGAGCAGATAGAAGAAATAATCTTATAATTTCTGCCCCTTTTGACACAAAAAATATAATACATTCTTTTTTTTAAGTATGATTTATTTATAATTTTCAAATTAAAAAGAACAACAACAAAGTAAATAATCTCCAGTAACAAAACAAAACAAAACACAACAACAACGAAAAAAAAAAACACTCACAAACTAACAAAATATCCATAACAACATAACTAGAACAGAAGTAAAATATGCGCTACTGTAACATTTCCAATAGGATGTGTAGATTCATTATGACTCAAAAAGGGCCATCAAATAAAACAATAGACACATAGCATGGGGATCAAGAGGCAATTTCGAATGTCAAAGACAAGACATGATCCAAAAAAGGCAACCAAACTTCAGAAAACTTAGCATCAGACCCTCTTAGAGAGTGCCTTATTTTTTCCAGTCTCATGAAATAGAGGGTGTCTTTTATCCAGCGCGAATGGGTAGGTGGATGAGAGTCCTTCCAATGCATCAAAATGACTCTCCTGGCCAACAATGTTAAAAACGCTACAAAATCAGTACAAAGGGACGGCAGAGAGTCATTGCCAGGAAGAATTCCAAACAAAGCTGTCAAAGGGGACTGTGGGATTCTTACAGACAAAACAACTGAAAGTGATTCGAAAACTGAGTCCCAGAACGTGGACAAGGCAGGACAGGTTAAAAACATATGAGTAAGATTAGCTGGTCCCAGGTTACATCTTACACAGTTGGAGTCCATACCAGGAAACACCTTAGCCAATCTACTCCTAGACCAGTGTACCCTATGCACTACTTTACACTGAAGTATGCAGTGCCTAGCGCAGATCGATGAGGAGTGAATACGCTTCAAAGTTGACTGCCATTGGTCACTAGTAATTTCTACCTTGAGCTCTTCAGACCAGGCCTCACGGAGGCGATCGGATGTTATTGAGCATTTAGAAAGAAGACAGTTATAGATTTTAGATATTGCTCCTTTGGTATAAGGTTTAATTTCCATTATTACATCAACCACCGAGTTTTCTGGGGCATTGGGAAAGCCAGGGAAATGCCTGCTAATGAAATCTCTAGCTTGTAAATACCTAAAAAAGTGGGCGTTAGACAATTTAAAATTTGATGACACTTGAGCAAAAGAGGCCAAAGTGCCATTCACAAAGAGGTCCTTCACTGATACAAGCCCCTGACTCTTCCATAATGCAAAGGTTTTATCTATAAGCGATGGGGGAAATAAAGGATTAGAGTCAAATGGTGAGTGAAGGGGTATACCTTGAAATTCAATATGCCGCTTCACTTGAGACCAAATTTTAAGGCAATTTTTAACAATTATATTGTTAGAATATGATGTAGAGGTGGCTTTTAAAGGGAGACACATAAGAGAAAATAACGACACAGTCACATGAAGCCTCCTCTATTGGCAGCCAGCTCGGTTTGTTCTCGTTGGTGTTGCACCAAAATAACATATGGCTAATGTTAACCGACCAATAGTAATATAAAAGATTTGGCAAAGCGAGACCTCCCAGCTCTTTACTTTTTTGCAGGAGTTTTTTCCGCATTCTGGGAGTCTTCTTGTTCCATAGGAACAGTGAGACCGAACTGTCAAGCGATTGGAAAAAACTTTTTGGGATAAACACTGGAATGCATTGAAATAGGTAGAGAAATTTTGGTAGTGCATTCATTTTAATACAGTTAATCCTGCCTGCCAAGGAGAGAGGCAACATAGACCAGCGGTTCATATCTCTAGCTAATTGTTCAACCACAGGGTTAAAGTTGGTTTTAAAAAGCTTTGAAAAATCCTTAGTTTTATAAATTCCCAGATATTTAAAACTATGTGGGGCTGCTTTAAATGGTAGATTAGCTAGTGGATAATCTTCCGCCGCAGGGTTAATAGGGAAAATCTCACTTTTACCTAAATTAAGTTTATAGCCTGATATTTGGCCAAAGCTCTTCAGTAAAGATAAAACTGGAGGCATAGAATTTTCTGGGTCTGAAACAAATAACAACAGATCATCTGCGTATAGACTTATTTTATGGATTGAACCGCCCCTTGAGATGCCACGCATGCTGCTAGCTCTGATAGCAGCTGCCAATGGTTCTATAGCTATTGCAAACAGGAGCAGAGAGAGAGGGCAGCCTTGCCGCGTTCCACGACCTAAAGAGAAATAGTTTGAATAATCATTATTCGTACAGACCCGCGCTAATGGTGAGGAATATAGCAATTTGATCCAAGATATAAAAGTACAGCCGAAACCAAAACATTTTAGAGTGTAAAACAGATAGGGCCATTCCACCCGATCGAAAGCTTTTTCAGCATCCATGGATATAACAATTTCTGGAGAATTATACGATGAAGGTGAGTATAGAATATTCAGCAAGCGTCTAACATTATGGTACGAGTGCCTGGTCTTTATAAAACCAGTTTGATCAGGGTTGATTATTAAACACATTATGGGCTCTAGCCGCTTTGCCAACAATTTTGCTAGGATTTTAACATCTGCACACAAAAGAGAAATTGGCCGATAATTACTACGAACACGAGGATCTTTATCTTTTTTTAAAATGAGGGAGATTGTAGCTTGACGAAGGGTAAGTGGAAGATCACCAGTTTCCAAAGCTTCTTTAAACATGGTAAGCATGAGGGGAGATAACTTATTAATGAAGACCTTTTAGAATTCAGATGGGAAGCCATCAGGACCAGGGCTCTTTCCACTTTGCATGGACATTACTGCTTGCTCAATTTCGTCCACAGTAACCATTTCATCTAACCCGCTAACCACATTTGGTTCAATAGTGGGGAGCGAAAGACCGCTAAAGTTTTAGCATTTTTACAGTTTTAAATAAAAAATATAATACATTCTTACTTTGAGTTTTCAGACACACAGATGCAACACCATCCTGCTCTGTTTCACATTTCATCAAAAACAAATAAAACACAATTATTTTACATTCTGATTCTGATATTATCACTGTATTAAACACAGTTTTATTATATTAAATAAAAAGATTTTCCTAACTTTGCATTTATTTTCTATTAATGATCAAATCCTTTAATAATTTTGTGAAGTTTAACTGAACTGATTCTAATTTTCAACAAGAAGAGAGAAAAGAAAATAGGTTGAAAACAGGCAGAATAACAGCATTGGAGAGCTGAGAAGCAATAAAGGACTGAAAGATCACTGAGAGACACATGGACATGATGGGGGGACATGTCCCCTGCACTTTTTAAAAGTCAGTTTAGAGCCCTGTAGTTTTTTCTGTCTAAAACAAAGTTCCACTATATTAAATGATTCTGGCTGTTATAAGTTTAATATCATGGCTCTGTTTAAACAGTTCAATCCCCCCTCTTCACCTGAAATCAAATTTGTATCTTTGGTAAGACCGGAGAGGAGGAGACAGGAAAAAACATTTGCAGAAATAGTTTGATCTTTGAAAAATTCTTGAAAATTTAATTAAAATCTCATTTTGTGAGTTTTCAGTATTGTTACACCCAGTGGCGGCTGGTGAAATTTTTTTTGGGTGGGGCGCATTTTTGTTAGAAAGTTTTCAGATGTGCAAAAAAAAAAAAATCACATATCACCACTAGGGCAGGGAATGATAATATTTTCATCTGACTGAATATTTTGCTGGTAAAAATCTCTAGTACCACCAGTTCTCTAGAAATGTGGAGCTGTTAGGTCTAATTCTACACATCAAACAGTAAAGAAATCATAAAGTCTTCAAAGGAGACCTTAGAATAATATCAATATAATCAGATACAAATAAAAAACAACCAAAATGTGGTCACAACAGAAGTTGTAAAAGTTTCAAGGAAAAAACAACCTGGCAAAGTCAAAACTATTACTTAATATTCACAATTAGCTTTCTACTGACACCACAAACAAATAAATCCATCTCTAACTAATACAGTCAGATAATTAATGTTACAATTCAGACAACAACCACTAACCAAGCAAGTCATGACAATCAGCTCAACTAATGAAGTGAATTAACAACAAAATAAAGTCAAATCCACTGATAAGTCCCATCAAACCCAGTCAGACCAGACTTCCTTAAAACGCCACAATAATTTAATGAAAAGTAGAGAAAACGCATGAAAAACGGGCTAAACTACATAAACCAACGTATTCAATCAGCAGTATCTGTATTTCTCTAACATTCGGCATACACCTCAACAAACACATGTCGCTATTTAAGGTATAAATTCACTCATCAGGACTTAGCACTGCTAGCCGCGGCTAGCTCCGCCTATGGGGTTTTTGAATGGGAAAATCCGTGACAGATACATTGTTATTAAGAAAAAGAAACAAACAAACGAAGTCACTCACCATTGAGTTGATGAAATCAGGACAAATGGAATCATTCGGCTTGTTTTCACAAGCAGGAAAGAAGGATTCTTTGAATAAATATCCATTTTCTACCCTCCATTAAAAAGAGAACTTCCGGTTTCGGTCTGAGCAACACTCCAGACTCCTGCTGTTGTGCGCATGTCACACAGGGACGCTGAAGACCTGCGTCCCGAGCGATCTCCTATTTTTTGCACTCAGTGCGCATGCGTTAGGAAAAATTTGCCAGTGCGCATGCGTCAGGAGCAGAAAACAATGCGCTATGTCGGGACGGCGTCCCGTCCAGACATGCGCAGTAGAACCCAAAGAAACACGACCTATTGGTCCAGTAAAGAATAGTAAGAAAAACTTTCTAAACTACACCTAAATGCAGATTATACACAGCACTTACTGTATATATAATGGATGGCTCGTTTAGTTTTATTTTTATGTTAGTTTTTTATATTTTGTGATCCTATTTCTCTTCTTCTTCCTCTTGGGACTGGTGGGGCGGCGCCCGAGCGCCCCCTATGGACAGGCCGCCACTGGTTACACCCCTACTGATAAGATTCAAGAAATCAGAAAAAGAAAGACATCAGTTGAGTTTGTGGAATAAAAGTGCTTTTTGTTGCATAAATTTGATCTTTGAAGTTTTCTTGAAACTATTATTAAATCTCATCTTGTCTCGCAAACTCAATGTTGTGTCTTGTCTCGTGAGTTTTGGGTATCGTTACACCCCTACAAAATAGCTTAAAACTTTTTTTAAATGCCTCTTAACAACGTTCTTACATGGTATAGCTATAGATATATTGTGGCAATAAAAAAACCCGAAAGAAATAAATAAGGTGGTTCCCTCGCAGTTCTCTAAAAACCTCAGCCAATCATATGTTTCGGATTAAACTATTGAACAATTCAGATGTCTGTCTTGCTGAAGCACCTCACTGCTTGGGTCCTTAATTCATGCGTGCTGGAGGATTTTGCAGGAGAACACCCTGCAAGTGAGAGAAGGACAGAAACAGCCGGCTGTTAGAAAAAATACCAGAGTGGCAATAAGAAAAACACCATTTGAGCTAGCAGAAAACAAAAATGTTTGGATGTTGAAAGAGGAAAAACCAGGGTGAACATTAGCATAACGTTTCAATGACTGGGGTTTCTGTTGTTACTGTGGCATAGTGCGGTCTCATGTCTGAGAAAGGTGCGGCATAAGGATTATACCCGACTAGAGGGGTTAGAGCTCTGAGACGTGTTTGTGTAAAACAGCTAGCTATACCTAGTTTGTTTGAAAATTACCTATAACACATTTAATAAAAAAAAAACATATTTCCTACCTTCCTCTCTCGCTTCTTGTCTCTGCTCTAGGATCTTCAACCTGGTGAACCATGACATATTTTCTGAGGAATTATTTGTTTGTTTATTAAACCGTACTGGGACCAGTTGGAGGAAGTGGTCTTGGTCTGTTGTGAATGTGATCCGACACAACAACCACATGTAAACCTTAAAGTTTGAGCCAAACACCGTCCTGTGCCCAGACTTGAATGGCATTCTGAGATGCAAGAGGCCGGTAGCTCCTTGCTAGCTGAATAAAAATCCTGACTGAATAAAGTGAGGGTTAGCTTAAACAATTAACCAAGCCTGTTACCTAATTACCTTGTTAGCTCTGACTCATAAAAACACTGGGGAGTTTGAATAGTTCATATGACTCAGATAGAGGATGTTAAACCGTGTTGTGAACTAGTTTAAAACTCATCACCATTTTTCTGTACTTTCTTCTGGTAGCCCCGCCCCCAGACAATCTGACCAATCAGCAGACTACATGTTCTTACCTGGTTTTTAGTAATGATTTTTAGTTTTTCCTGTGTGAACAGAAACCAAAGACTGAAAAAACTACAAATAGAGAAACCAGTGAGAAGCTGCAGCCACTAAAGCCTGGGACACACAGAAGACGGATGCGTCGCGCCCACGCCGTTTTAAAAAACCAAAAACATTATAGTTACTGAGAGTGGCTACATGAAGAGCGCAACACAAACGCTGGTCCGTGCGGAGGCGCTAAAGATCGGTGCCGGTTCTAAGTGCAGCGGCGCGGCATTTACGGCTTTAATACGGCGATTTTCCAAGAAGCGTTAAGCCTTCCATAGGCTGCATAGCGCATCCTGTGTACCCCCTAGACCACGGCGATTCTGTGGCGCAATGTATCCGTCTTCTGTGTGTCCCAGGCTTAAGTTTCACTTTTACTATTGGACCGGAGACCTCTGCCTCCTGTCTTGTACAGCAGCGAGAGTTTAACAGCCATTAAGGCACAGTGGCAATTAGCATGAAGCTAGCTATGTCTGATGCTAACTACATTTGACTGTTATAGGTAACCATTACAAGTGTTATGTGTGTATCTTCTGTAGTTATTGTATGTACTGCTGAGTGGATGTAATATTATTTTTGTTTGGACTAAGGTTTCTAAATAGAAGTTAAACTACAGAATGATTACTGCTGATTTTGTGTAGAAACATCAACTGTAATGTTGTTACCAGCTGTGTTAGTAGCTAGATTTGTTTCTGTATGCATTTAGTACACGTATGAGCTGAGAAAAGTTCATATCCATGGTTCATTTATTAGGGATCTTCCTTTTTAGGGCTTTTATAAATGCATCATAAAGTTGTTTTCTGAGGTTATATGATCAGACATAAAAAGGGGTGTAGAAGTGCAACAGTTTATTTCTTAGGCTGTCAGAAGTGAGGATGGTGTGTTCGTGTTCTTTTTATCCGTACTGAAAGCCCTGGTCTAATAGTTGCTGTTTGCCACTAAAATGTGCAATAAAAGAGGGATTCCACTATCTGTATGTCTATTAGAAATGATGAAAATAAATGGAATCACACAGAAATAACATTTGTAACGCAAACAATAAATTTAATATTATCACGCACTTTATTTTAGTAGCTTTTTAAAAACACTTTTTATGACTCTGCATTGTTGAAGGGGCTGGTGAGAAGTGATCATAGTTTAGATCAGTGTTTCCCAACCTTTTTGACTTGCGTACCCCCTGAGCTATTTTCTCAGACCACAAGTACCCACTTATTCCAATAAGTGTTGATGATTCTTCAACAATAGAACATACAACTGATTAGTAAATAGAAATCATTTTATTGACTCCCTAACTTGAAGATTTAATTCCCAAACATTTGATTATTTTCACTATTTATATAGAGCTCAGAAACAACCATAAAAGCAAATAAGCAATCTGAAAATAAATACTAAATAAAAAAGTGAATGAACCTCCTTTTGTTCTAACAAACACTGGAGCTTATTTGAATAAGTCCCCTTCAAACAGACATTTAAATTGAGAAATCAGGAACAAAACATTGAAAGAACAATCAGTTTTACTTTGTTTTTATCATTCAACTTGACTCTAATGAGACACCTGAGCTTGCTTATCTTTGATAAGCTCTGATAGATCTGGGGCCGGTGTGGAAACAGCTGTTACCAGGCTGTTCTCCACATCCAGTCCGTTCCTCTGCTTGGTTTTGATGTGTGTCAAAGCTGAGAAGGTCACCTCACACATATAGGTAGAACCAAAAGGTAAACGGTCAAACAGTGCATGTTTACCCAGATCAGGATATTCCTTTGCCACATCACACCAAAACTCAGCCAATGTCTTCTCAGTAAAAGCTATTTTCAGCCCATGGTCAGATGATGAATCCACCAGATGCTCCTGCAGCCGTCACTCACAATGAATGGGTCCCTCACCCAGTCCAGTCTCTGACTTTTCTTCAATGTCCTGAAAATACTGGCTAAAATCAGTGCTGAGTTTGGACAGACGTGCTTTCACCAGTTTAACCACAGCAGGACGTCGGGAACATCAGTGGTGTTAAGATGAGCATCAAGTAGTGGGAAGCAGCACAAATCTCCCTCATCACATTTCCTTTCCCATAGTTTCAGCTTCTTAGTGAATCTGTTCACTTTGTCATACATTTTCAGGATGTGTGACTCCTTCCCCTGAAGTGACGGGTTGAGCTCGTTAAGTTTGGTAAACACATCAGCGAGATGTGCCAGGCGTGCCATCCACTTCGCATCCTCAAAAACCACAGAAAGTGGATGCAGATGCTCCTACAAGAAGATAAAAACTTCACTGTGAAGTTCATAAAGTCTCAGTAGCGTTTTTCTATGTGACAGCCAGCGCACGTCTGTGTGGAGCAAAAGCTGTTCGTGCTCTGCGCTGTTCTCATGACAGAGGGCTTCAAACAGTCTGCGATTCAGTGGCCGGGACTGGATGAAGTTTATTATTTTCACAGCATCATCCATAACAGCTCTTAAATCAGGACAAACCCTCTTACTAGCCAGTGCTTCACGATGAATAATACAATGCATCCATTTAATGTCGGGGTTTACTTTTTTAATGTGTCCAAACTGTCCCTTCACGCTTCCCGTCATCGCAGCTGCACCATCAGTACAGACGTGGCTGCAGGTTTTCCACTGCAGATCACGTTCTTTGAAAAAGCTGTCTATTACCTGGAACATTTCTTCTCCCGTTGTCTCTTCCGGCAGCGTTTTACAAAATAAAATATGCTTGTTTATGTCCGACACGTCTTTGTAACGGACGAAGGCCAGGAGCTGAGCATTTCCGCTCACATCTGTCATTTCATCCAGCTGCAAGGCGAACTGTCCACCTTGTTTTATTGTGTTCACCACTTGTCCAATAATATTACCCGACATATCGCTGATCCGATGGGACACGGTGTTGTTCGATAGCAGAACTTTTTTGAGTGTGTCAGCTGCTTTTTTGTCCATCATAATTTCAGCCACAACACTGGCTGCAGGGAGAACGAGCTCCTCAACAATCGAGTGAGGCTTCTTTGATTTAGCCACAAGCAGAGAGACGGCGTATGACGCCTCCAGTGCTTTGCTTGATACAGACGTAGCTTTCACCATTACAGTCTGACCTGACCTAAATTTAGACAGCTTTCGTTTGTAAAAAGTCTCAGGTTTACTGATACTTTCTGAGTGTTTGGTGCTCTGATGTCGCTGTAAATGGACCGGTTTCATTGAGCTATTTGCCAGGATTTACCCGCAATAAAAGCACTGAGGCTGTGGCGGGTCCGCAGGCGTAGAAGAAAATCCATACAGAATATCATTTTCACTGTAGTGTCTAGGTTTAAGTTTTGCTTCTTTTTTGGGTTTCTTGGACTCCGTTGAACCCGCTGAGCCCTCTCCCCAATCCAGAGCAACGGGACGTTTCAGCCATTTGTTCATATTGACGGCTGCGACAGCATAGGCACATTTTTTCCAGTTATGACCTCTGCCTGTCTCAACTTACGCCCTCTCTCGGAGTGGAGCGTCAGGTGCACACTGCTCTAGTCTGCACACTGCTCTAGTCTGTCCTTCATGTAGTTATTTATAGGGGTACGCATACCCCTGGTTGGGAATCACTGGTTTAGAGAATCAGGAAGGAATTCAAATGGAGACATGAGTCAAACTGCTCACAACAGAACTTTCTGCTCTTTAAAACTGCTCAAACTCAACCCGCTGGTTGCAGTTTGAGCACTATACTGGTATTTATGCACCTCGTCACACTGCAGACATGTCTGCTGTAGCGTTTATCTCAACTGATAAGAGATTGTTTCAGATGGTCATTTTTTAATAGGCCTTGTTCTGAGTTCATAGGAAACAATAATACATTTCATTTAAAGCACTTTTAAGGTCTCTGCACAATACAAGAACCTATAAAATTAGTAAATGCAAAGATTTAAATACAGAATATAAAACGATGAAGTCATTAGATAAATGTTACAATAACACCACAGACATGTAGAAAGTAGAAAATTCTATTTTAAAAAAGGGAGATTTTTTTTTAAATGAGGAGAGAGAGTCTGTGTTTCGGATATCGTTTGGAAGATTGTAAGCCGGGAGGCTCCATAGTGATGAGGCGAGCAGAGGGGACAGCGAGGTGGATGGATGATGAGAACCTGAGAGCACAGGTATTGATTTTGATTAAATCAGATAGATATGAAGCAGCAAGATGGTGGAGGGCCTTAAAAATGAGAAGCAGGATCTTGAATTCAGTGTGGTATTTGATGAGGAGCCAGCAAAGCTGTAGGAAAACAGCAGTGGTATGAATAGTGGAGCAGGTTCTGGTGGTGAACAGGCAGCAGAGTTCAGAGTTCTGGACCAGCTGAAGTTTATGACGAGAAAAAATGGAGTTGCCGTAGTTACGGTGGGACCAAACCAGAGAATGACCCAATATGGAGGTGGAGCTGTGTGACAGAAATTAACTATAAAGCTATTTATGTCTCAAAGATGGAAGTTGGCAGTTCAGGAGACACACTGCTGTTTAATGATGACAAACTAGCAACTAACTTTATTTAAAACAACTCTTGCTATAAAAAGTCACAGTGATGCGTTAGAGCTCTATTGTAAAGATTCTGTCTTGATTATACACAACATGATCATCACCAGTGTTGGGCAAGTTACTTCAAAACTGTGATGCATTATTTATTACTTGTTACTGTCATTTTAAAGTAATCCCTTACATTACAATATTACTGTATTTTAAATGTAAGGCATTACACTACTTTTGCATTACTTTTAGTTACTCTCACCAAAATAACTGTAAACATGGATTTGACCATAAATGTAGCTCATTACACATCCAGTGGAAGGTCATGTGATGGATACATGGAGAGATATCTATCCATCTGTATATTAATCCATCCATCATTTATCATCCATCAATCATTTATCATCCATCCATCATTATCCATCTATCCATCCATCATTATCCATCCATCCTCCATCCATCCGTCATTATCCATCCATCCATCATTTATTCATCCATCTATCATTTATTCATCCATCCATCCATCATCATTTATTCATCGATCATTTATCATACATCCATCATTATCCATCCATCCATCTATCCATCCATCATTATCCATCCATCATTTATTCATCCATCCATCCATCTATCATCATTTATTCATCCATCCATCATTTATTCATCCATCATTTATCATCCATCCATCATTATCCATCCATCCATCCATCCATCCATCCATCCATCCATCCATCCATCCATCCATCCATCATCCATCCATTATTATCCATCATCCATCCATCATCCATCCATCCATCATCCATCCATCCATCCATCATCCATCCATCATTATCCATCCATCTAACCGTATATTAATCTATCAAATCTACATACAGTATCTTTAAATCTATACACACATACATATACCAGAGGCAGCTTGTGCACATGGGGAGTTCCTATTCATTAGTTTGACTCCCTGCGATGGCCTGGCGACCTGTCCAGGGTGTTCCCCGCCTCTCGCCCCTTGACCGCTGGAGATAGGCACCAGCTCCCCCGCAACCCTCTGTGGAGGATTAAGCGGCTACAGAAGATGGATGGATGGATAGTTTGACTCCTCCCTCCACCTGTCTGCTCCTCCTCCTGCAGCAGACGCTGCATGACGCGCGCTTTCCTCTGCTCGGCGCGCGCAAGAGAGTGAACTCTCCAACTTCTGATGTTAATAATCTAGTCTGTTAGAGCGACTCTTTATCAGGAAACTTCTCAGTTCGCTTCAGTTTCTGAGAGGCGCGCTGCTGGCTTTGGTTACTGTGAGCGCGCAGGACTTGAGAAGCGCACGCGACTTGTGCGCGCTCCTCCGACACAGTTCGGAACCACGCATGAGTTTGCTGCGTGGCCCATACAGAACCGGACTCCTCTCTGCTCTGTCTGACTACAGGAAGTGAAACATTTGGTGCTGAGTGACGTTTCTCCTCTGGAAAACCACCACTTCAATCCGGGTTAACATGCACTGTAATGCGCGCGTTACTGACCTTTGTACCGAGTAAAATATTACAGATTTGTTTTCTGTAATGCCTTACATTACTGCGTTACAGAAAAAAGCAATGCATTACAGTAATTAATTACTTTTGTAACTCGTTACTCCCAACACTGATCATCACTGATGTAGTTCAGGACTAACTGAACCCTCCTTCTGTCTTCAGGGGGTCAAATTGGCCCAAAAAGCCTAGAAAACTTCACAGGCCCCCAAATAAGGACAGTGTGAGGGTTAAATGTTGGTGATAGAAGTGGTGTGTGTGTGTGTTTATGGTCTATTTTTAAACACAGGTCAGGTGCTGCTCACTACAGCTGCATCACCTTGTCCTCCAAGATGAGATGCAGCAGACGCTACAGGTTTGAGTCCAGTCCACAGCTGTAATATTCTATATGAGGTTGATGTGACTGTGAGGTCTGAGGACTTTGTTTTGTCACACAGATGAGTCAACGACCTGTACAGAGGAGCAGCAGGAGACAGCAGAGACATAAGGGACAGCAGGTGGATTGTCAAGTGTTGATTTAGAGAAAAATAAAGTGGCCCTAAGCAGGAGTCCCCCCCCCCAGTCCCCCTTCAGCCAGATTGGATGTAAGGTGTTTTCCTTGAACCTGTGGTCTGAGACGAATTCAATCAGCAGGTGACTGAGTGATATTGTTGATAGTTGTCATTGTCCACGTGAGCGTTGATGTACCTCATCGGAGTCTGAGGATCATCAGGAACACAACTGAGGGGCACAAGGGTGGACGTGCGAGTATTGGGACAGGGCCTCATTCACATTGCTGATTCATGGTTTTATTTGCTTCATTAAAGCATATATTAAGTCTAGTCCAATGCTTTTTGTCTGCTTTAAGGTGGTACTCATTTGAAAGCACAATTTTTTTTTTGCACATGCTAAAAAATTCATCACTCATCTGGGCTAAGCCCCGGATCTTTTTCAAGTCTACATCTGCCCCTGGGACTACTTCCTGTTTTTAGAGACTCCACTCACTTTGAGTGATGTCACCAGTGGGCGTGGTCCTTACTGTAGATAAATAACTGAGAAGAACGTCTTGTCTAAATGACCTAAACATCCCTTTAAGGGGACACTTGTCAGATTTGGAATTTGTTGATTTGTAACCAGTGAGGAGAACCTCAGTCTTATCACTGGAAAAGTGGCTTCAGCTAGTTAGTTTTGATGGTCTGCTCTGGCTTTCTGCTGCATGTAGCTAATCTACATAGTCATATACAAAGAAAAAATGATACCTGTAATACCTATCCGTAAGAACTCTAGAAGTGAAACTTGCAGAGTTCTGCAGACGTCTTTAACAATATTAATGTGGAGTGTGGATCAGGTAAAGAGTCATTTTATTATCACAATGCTCACAATAGTTGTGAGATTGAAGAGGTTTCAGATCATTAGGAAAGTCCTTCTAGAGTTTTGGTCAGAGAGATGACCAGGATTGTTATGCATATCACCCTAGTCCATGGATAATTGGTTGGTAATGAATCCCATTTACTCGTATGAAATGGAAAAAGAACAGAATGAGAAAGTAGAAAGTCTATTAGCAGAAGTGGGGAAAAGCAGACAAATGCAAAGAGAGGGCAGCGTAACTGCCTGACAGATGGCAAAAACTGGAATGAGATCAAAAGTTAAGTAAAAAGAACGAAGAGAAATAGAAAAACAGCAAAAGACAGAAACCAGCAGATGGAGAGAGACAATCAGAGAGGAGAATTCAAAGATCCAGAACAGAGAGACAACCAGAATAAACATACAGAGAGAAACAGAGGAGAGGAAAATTTTTATTTCTGTTTCTTCATCCCCCCACTGTTTTCTCAGACCCAAACTAAATTACAGGCATGGGTACACTTAGATCAACTTCAAAAGCTGACAAACCTCCAGCGGCGACTTTAAATCCTACTCAGCTACTGACCCGAAAGATCAAATGGGTTGCTCGTTCAACTGTCTTATTAAACAGATGTATTTATTTGGCCAGGCTGCTTCCAGAAAATTATGTTTGCTGCAAACATCATATTTGTTTTATCTCAACATCATATGTGTCGGCGTTATCTCAACAAAATGTAAAGTGGTTTTCTTCAACACATTTGAATCTACTATAATCTCACAAGCTGACCCAACTCCTGTATAAAACTAATCTTTTCATTTTTAGACTATGTCAAGTACATTATGAACCATCAAAAGTTCAAATTGATGGTGTTTTTATTAGTTATCCAAAACCGATACATATTTGGCTATGTGGACATGTAGCTGGAATATAAAATTTGAGGCCGTGCACCTACATTTAACTCATAAAGCTCTTGCAGGTAATAGAAGGACAGAAACTGTCCTGTTACCGCTTCAATTTTAGAAAACAAAATACCAGAGTCCCAAAAAGAAAAACACATTTTCAGCTAGCAGAAACCTAAAAATGTTTGAACGTAAAAAGAGGAAAAAACCAGGGTGAACATTAGCGTAGCGTTTCAACGGCTGGTGTTTTGCATTCTCTTGTCACTGTGGCTCAATGTCCGGGGAAGGCCGATGGGAGGGGTCAGAGCTCTGAGATGTGTTTGTGTAAAATAGCTAGCTACACCTAGCTTGTTTGAAAATTATACAGTGCAGCTTTAAACACTGAAAGAAAGAGGGTTAGTCTGATGCTCAAGTGAAGACAGCATGCACCTCTTTGTCTGGAATATACACTACTCACAACAAAATAAATAAAAATAATGGATTTGATGTTTATAGTGCTTTTCTATCAGAGGACACTAAAAACGCTTAAGAAATTCCATTATTCATGCACACACACACTCACACTCTGGTGGTGGTAAACTACATGAATAGCCACAGCTGCTGGTGGTGTGCTGCTGATTAAAGGAGAGCAGCAGCTGCACACATGGTACCATGCCGGCATACAATTACAGCGTGGATTTAGTGGAAGAACCTGCTCCTCCATGAATTTCCTGTGTGGTCCAGACAAAACCAGCACTTAATCCAGATCGCCATTTGGTAAAATATGACTTGAGTGTCACAGAGTGTCCTCAGCAAGTTGCAACAAAGATACAGAGAGACTGGAAGCAGCACTGTGTAGCGTTATAAACTCATTTTTTATGGTTTATAATTGGCACACACTTCTGTGAGATTATTAAGTTAGTTTTTGTCGGTTTTTACACTGACCTGGTTTGGCTCAGCTACCTTGACTAAAATAATGGTTTCACAGTTACCCTAGGTTCATTCTGTTGTTACAGTGAGTAGATCATGTATTTTAATATTGACGAATAGAAGTCTGAACTCAGGAATTAGACTTTATGAGCTTATTATGAAAAGACGGACGAACAGTACAACAGATAAGCATGAGGCAGGTAGCAGGTTGTTTAGCATTAAGTCATTCACGATGCTATTTGTGTTCTGAATTGATCTTTAAATAAGTTTTAGTAATCTGAGTCTCATGATGTTTGAGAGAACTATGGGATTAATTTAATTTAGATTAAGGACTGAAATGGAGGAGTTATTTGATGGTAAGCTAAGTGGAGTTTAGAGCTTATCAACAGGCCTTCCTTTACCAGGAGGTGGTTTGCTCACTATACTGGCGTTCCGTGGATCAATTCTGGTGTAAGTCAGACCACCGCTGGAAGGTGGAACTCCTTCTCGACCGTCGGGAGCCGTTGGGGGTCTGCGCCGCCTCGGGCGACCGGATTGTCCTGGATACCCAGTCAGGAGAAACATCTCAGCTGGTGGTTAGCAGGTTGAGCTAACAGAGCTGCTTCACCTTTTCCCATTTTGGTTCGGAGGCGGACAGCGTGTCGGACCTCAGGGGAAAAAGTGGGTCATCAGTCCTACGGGCTTGACCCGAAGAGGAGGACTGATACCGGAGAAAAAGCTTTGCTGTGTAGTGAGGAGACAGCTGGCTTGTCTTGTCTGATCAGTGGCTGAATCAGAACTGCACGCTTCCGGGAGGCGGAAGAGCTATAAGGAAGTCTCAGTGGAACGTCTAGAAGGCGTGGACGAATGAATGAGCATTATCCATGTCACGTGACTCAGATCACTAACACCATTGGTTACTTGACTAAGTAAACGAGTGATGCAGTTGAATTAACCTTTTAGCATAGTATGTATGTGAAATAATACTGACACTGGATCAACATTAAAAATACTGTGGAGAAAATGTATTAATCATATTATGACATTTTTAAAACAGTTTAATTAAAATAGTGACGTTTAGAAGGAGGCGTCTGGCAGTCTTTGAGTTTTATTATTAACTAAAAGAGAGTCCTGTGGATCTTCTGGCATGACCGGATCCTGGGAGGAATGTTGATTCAGATTAAAACATAATAAAAGAGTCATTTTATTCCACGTTATTGGGAAAAAGATGGGTTGTTGTTGTGATGGTCACAGGGGTCAAAGTTCAGAGGTTATAGCGTATTTGGTAACGCTACAACTGAAAGACATTGAAGTGGACGTAAATCCATATAGACCATATCTCTAATGCTAAGCCCAGACACCTTGCAGGGTGAAACTTCCTTTGGCTGATTGTATTTGCAATATTGCTCTCTAGGGCATTACCCGAACCTTGTTCCAATGTTGTTCTAGGTGAGATTTAGAGTGGGACTTCTCCCCTGGCCTGGAGTTGGCAGTCCACCCATTTCCAGTCAAGAACCATGGCCTTGGATTTGAAGGTGCTGATCCTTAGCCCAGCTGCTTTACACTCCCCAGCAAGAATTGAAAGTCACAGTTCAATGAAGTTAAGGGGAAAACGCCCTTCACACTATAGTTGCACCAATGCTTCTTTTGAAATTGATTGATACTTATCCAACATGGCCTCACCAAACCCCTCCCATGCCCATGATTTTGCATCATGCACACATTTGACTTTTTTGGAACCTGTTTCTGTTCCTTCTTCTGGAGACCCACAGACCAGGCATGCCATGTAGGCTTCCTTCTTGTTCACCAGCAGATAATGGAGTTAATGCCACGACTGAAACCAGTGACCTTGCAGCTGTAGCTTGCAAATACTGTCTCAAGACATAAAAATAATAACTGATACATCATTGTCCCCTTGGGAAAACTGTTCATTCGCATTTGATCCATCCCCGAGGAGCAGTGGGCAGCCACTTGTGCAGCACCCAGGGGGCAAGTTTTGGGGTTCAGTATTTTTCCCAAGGATACTGTCAGAGCATGGGATCATACTGCACACCTTTAAACCAGTTTTCAATCATCCTTTCTTCTTGAACCATGGCCATGTTGTTTGCAGAGGAGAAACAATGCCTAATTGTGTCTCAGTGTCCCCCACTTCCCTCAGGATGCAGTTAAAACTTTGACAGAGGTAGCAGTTGAACACTATTTTGACAGGATCTTCTGCTGATGTTTCCAGCAGAACCCCAGAATCTGTCTGGGCCAACCAGGTCTAAGTGGCTTCTTCTGCAGCCATCTGACCAGACTCACCAGTTGACAACTCCAACCCTCCCTTCATCTGAATGTCCACACCTCTTAGCTGCAGGTCAGATGACATCACTACAAATTCAATCATCACCTTGCAACCTAGGATGCTACAAAGTGTACTAATAGGCATCCTTATGTTTAAACATGGTGTTTGTTATGGTCAAACTGTAACTTGCACAGAGCTCCAAGAACAAAAAACTACTCGGGTTCAGACTGGGTGGGCTGCTCCTCCCAATTACACCTCTCAAGGTCATGTTGTCATTGTCCACGTGAGCGTTGATGTACCTCATCGGAGTCTGAGGATCATTCAGCATTCATCAAAGGCCCAACTAGAAGGCAATAACATAAAGTGCATTAATATGTTCAAGCAACAGTCAGGTGTCAAGGTGTCTATATCTTACCCTAAATCTCAACTGTCACTCCCCATAAGAGTCGATGTTATCATTCTGCTACATTTGTTGATTTTAAATCTGACCTTGTTGTAAAATATCAGAGTCAAGTCTTTATAAATGATGAGGAGGAAGAAGACTGATGATTTAGTGTCATCAGAGTTATCATTGCCTTAATCTGAATTTCAGCCTGTGCATAATTCCATTCAGCGGCAGATTGCATCTCTTTTACTCCCTTGCAAACAGTCCTTCATGTGTCACAGTCAGCTATTCAAGAAATTGTTGTGGACGTATTTGATGTTGGTAAATGTGCTGGACAAATAACTAGGCAGACAATTGAAAACATTTTGAAGGACCATAATTGCACATCTGAGGAATTAACAGCATCATTGACTGAAGCATCACTGAGTGCAAATCCACTTACTTGACTTTCAAGAGAGGAGTGTTTAGGCACGGAATTTAAGAGGCAATCATTTTATAGATAGAACTCTATTGTAATTGAGCCTGTTGAATTTGTTATGAATAGACAAAAATGTTGTTTAAGTCCCTATTTTAACTATATTTTCTGTAATTGTCAAGAGAGACTGCATGAACTGAGGGTAAACAGATCAGCTGAACAGTCAGTACAGGTCATGTCTGGATAGTGAGTACTTTAAAAGAAATCAAATTCTCTCACATGAACCTGTTAGTTTATGCATACCACTGTATAGTGACAATTTAGAGATTTGTAATCCCATTAGCACATCCAGAAAAAAACACAAAGTCTGTGGCAGTGTTAATTTCGTAGACGAAATATTTTCGTTATTTATTTCGTCACGAATATATTTTGCCGAACGAAAACTAAACGAAATTCAAAAATATAAAACGGAAAAAGACGATAACGAAGACTAAATCGGCTGACCTTTTCGTCAGGAACGAAAGACGAGACGAGAATTGACAGTGACGAAATCCAATCAGAAAACGGGAATAATTTGACGAACATACCAAAGAACCAATCAGCAATCGGAGCAGGCGGGACTAGAGAAGGGAACCAATCAGCAAACGTAACAGGCGGAAGTAGATGAGAAAGGAACCAATCAGAGTCCGCCTTGTCGGGACGCGCTGGAATTTGTAAACAGCAGAGCAGACTCCGACAGGAACAGACTTTATTAAAAGTGGGTCACATGAACAGAACGGAGGCAGAGTTATGACGCTAATTTTAAGATAATAGTGATGAATGCAGCAGAGGATCAAACAGCTGTCAGGGAGACAGGAAATATGGAGTTATGGAGTGAAATGACCGAAGACGGAGCGTTGTGGAGATCACGTTCTGTGGGAGGAGACGGACCGCAGCGTGAGAACAGCTGATCAGACTCTGTGAGTTAAAGCCTGCAGACTTTTGATCTGACACGTCATGAGCAAAGTTCTGACAGTTTGCATTATTATGGTATTTATTTGCTCAGGATCACTAGTGTCTTTCCTGACAGAACTCAACACACAGTAGAATATGAATTACAGATCTTTGTGATTGAATTAATAAAAAAAATATTAAAGGTCTCTAAATAAGATAATATTTAAACTACTTTAATTTTAAAAGTGAATTTAGTTTTTTTTCTGAAGATTAGTCTTGGAAAGAGCTGTGTCTTATAATTGGGGTCATTAACAATATTGGGAACGTTGATAAAGAGCCCATTTGTTTATATAATACTTAATAATGCACTAATGTTAATAAAAGTAAAGTGTTACCCCAATTCATTTAAAGAAATGTAAAATAAACGCACCAGAGGAAAATATATTAATATTAGTGAAATATGCCTATTTTATATTTAGTCGACTAAAATTAGACTAAAATTAAAACAAATTGGACGACTAAAACTAGACTAAAATGAAAAATGTAGCGCCGGCAAAGGCGTTACTATCTCTGAATTCTGACATCTGGTTCACCACAACAATAACTCATCTTTTGTCCCAATAACTTGGATTACAATGACTCTTTTATTATGTTGTAACCTGAATCAACATTCCTTCCAGGACCGGTCGTGTCGGAAGACTCAGAAGATTTCCTTTAATTAATAATTAAACTTAAAGACTCCTTGATGTCTCATTCTAAAAAGACACTACCTCTAATCCACTGTCCAGAAATGTCTTAATATGATTAATTCATTTTCTTCCAGTATTCATGAATGTTGATGTTGCATCAGTATTATTTCATGTTTCTACTTTTGCTAAAAAGGTTAAAGCATATTAATAATCCATCTAACTTCCTGGGCTTCCTTAATGACGAGAACCACGTGACTTGGTAACTACTTCCCATTGGGCCACGCGTCCAAAGTGCCCTCTGTCCGGCTTCCTGTCTGGAAGCTAATCAGTTCTCGTTCAGCCAACAACGAGAGAACACGGCCTCCGGTTTCCTCCGTTACACGGTAGGCTTCGATGCCGACCGAGCTCGTGGGTAACCAGTCCCACCGGTCGAGGACATTCCTCTGGCTGAGAAGCCAGACACCATCCGTCTGCTTCTATTCACCAGCCATGGGAAAAGCCTGTTAGCCTCTGCACCAGCCGATCATGGAGCCGCTGACGCCGACTCGTTCAGACACCTCCGTGCCTCGAGTGACTTCACGTCCCCCGGGGGCTAACCCGAGGCTCGTCAGACCAACGATCTCACCGACGAGCCTCCACCTCTCACGCCGAGGCGATCTGGAGCGGTCTCAGCAGGTACCAACTCCGATCTGGTTAAACTGAGGCTCTTGATAAATAACACTCCTGTCAACTTAGCTCAGTTCCCCTCATAACTAGCTCCGACTCCCTAGA
Organism: Callopanchax toddi; assembly: GCA_006937965.1. NCBI lineage: Eukaryota > Metazoa > Chordata > Actinopteri > Cyprinodontiformes > Nothobranchiidae > Callopanchax > Callopanchax toddi. The sequence goes on from SSNR01000241.1 coordinate 51,131, forward strand.
GATATATAAATATCTCACGGGCTCTCGTCATTAACTCTCAGCTTAATGATATCAGAAGAATCTCTTAAGATGCACCATCTACCTCATATCTGTCTGTTCGTTCAATCTGTTTCTTTAATAAAATAACTGTAGTCTAAGTCTGCTTCTGGGTTATAACTTCCAAATATAACGTACGTAGGTCTTCCCTTTGAACCAGAAAGAATCTAGATATCCTGCATAACAATTAGGTTAGTGAAGGTAGCTAACAGTGATTAGCAGTAAAACCGACAAAACTAAGCTAATAACCTTGCAGAAGTGTGTCCGTATTATAACAATAAAATCAGGTTATATTACGCTACAAAAAGAATTTTAGTCAAAAGACTAAGACTAAAACTAAATTAAAATTTCACGCCAAAATTAACCCTGGTTTGTGGTGTGTATTGGGTTCTTGGAGTCATCACTGCCATTAATCTATCTAGCCTTACAGTGCAACACTGAACATATCAAGTCTTATGAGTATAATAGTGTTAGAGCCACTGATAAGAGACATTTGGTATCTAGAAACAGTTGGTGTGTTTGTGGAGAAACCAGCTTGTAATGTAGTAAGTAAGTAAGTAAGTAAGTAAAGTTTATTTATATAGCACCTTTCACAGAAAAAATCACAAAGTGCTTCACAGAAAACAGAATCAAACATGATAAAACAAATAAAATCAATAAAACAAACAAAATATCATTACAAATCAAAATCATTAAACAACAACAAGAGAACATAAAAGAGTTATTTAAAAGCAGTTTTGAATAAATGGGTCTTCAGCTGCTTTTTAAAGGAGTCCAGACTGTCTATACAGCGTAAAACTAAAGGAAGGTCATTCCAAAGTCGCGGTGCAACAGACTGGAAGGAGCGATCACCTCGACTTTTAAATCTGGTCCTTGGAACTGTTAGGAGATTCTGGTCTGTGGACCTGAGGACTCGGGTTGGAGCGTACGGCTTTATCAGTTCAGTAACATAAAGAGGAGCTTGACCATGTAGGGCCCTGAAAGTTAGAGTCAGGATTTTAAAATGAACTCTACATTTAACAGGTAACCAGTGCAGAGACTTCAGAATAGGAGTGATGTGATCTTTCCTGTTTGCTCCAGTGAGGAGCCTCGCTGCAGAGTTCTGGACCAGCTGAAGGCGGTCAAGGGCTTTTTGGTTCAAACATGTGAAAAGTGTGTTACAGTAATCTAGACGGGAGGAGATAAAAGCATGAAGAACCATTTCCAGTTCAGGTTTTGACACCAACTTTCTCAGTTTGGAAATATTTCTCAGATGATAAAAACAGTTTCTGACCAGCTGTTTTGAGTGACTTTCAAGAGACATTGATTGGTCGAAAATAACACCCAGATTCCTCAGGTTTGACTTTACAGCAGAACTTAAATGTCCAATATGTTGACTGATCAGAGGGACCATCCTATCAGGGGCAACAATCAGACATTCAGTCTTTTCAGGGTTTAACTGAAGGAAGTTCTTTTCTAACCAGTTAGTAATAGCTGACAGACACTCCAGTAGTTCAGACAGTTTGTAGAACTCTGAGTCCTTGAAGGAGCAGTACAGCTGAATGTCATCTGCATAAAGGTGGTAGGAGACATTGTGACATCTACTAATGATCTGTCCAAGAGGATGGAGATATAGTAAAAACAGGAGTGGACCCAGAACAGAGCCTTGGGGTACCCCACAGAACAGATCTGTAGTATCTGACATGATGTTGTTTATATGGACACTGAAACTTCTGTTTGAGAGGTACGATCTGAACCAGTCTAAAACTGTTCCAGAGATCCCCACCAGGTCACGGAGTCTGTTCACTAAGGTGCTGTGATCAACAGTGTCAAAAGCTGCAGAAAGGTCCAACAGAACTAAGACTGTAAACTCCCCGGAGTCTGCTGCCATCATGATGTCACTGGATACTTTGAGTAAAGCTGTTTCTGTTGAATGTTTTTTACGGAAACCAGATTGGAATTTATCAAAAATGTTGTGTTGTTCCAGAAAAGAGACCAGCTGATCAGCCACAACTCTTTCTAAGAGTTTAGAGATATAGCTCAGTTTGGAAATGGGCCTGTAGTTATTTGGCTGAGAGGAGTCCAGACTGGGTTTTTTAAGGATGGGTTCAATAACAGCGTGTTTAAAGATGGAGGGGACGGAGCCGGTTTGGAGGGATAGATTGATAAAATCAACAATGCATGGGCCAACTAGGTCAAAAGCTTTAAGAAGCAG
>SSNR01000241.1:53370-78849 GCA_006937965.1 Callopanchax toddi
TTTGTAGAACTCTGAGTCCTTGAAGGAGCAGTACAGCTGAATGTCATCTGCATAAAGGTGGTAGGAGACATTGTGACATCTACTAATGATCTGTCCAAGAGGATGGAGATATAGTAAAAACAGGAGTGGACCCAGAACAGAGCCTTGGGGTACCCCACAGAACAGATCTGTAGTATCTGACATGATGTTGTTTATATGGACACTGAAACTTCTGTTTGAGAGGTACGATCTGAACCAGTCTAAAACTGTTCCAGAGATCCCCACCAGGTCACGGAGTCTGTTCACTAAGGTGCTGTGATCAACAGTGTCAAAAGCTGCAGAAAGGTCCAACAGAACTAAGACTGTAAACTCCCCGGAGTCTGCTGCCATCATGATGTCACTGGATACTTTGAGTAAAGCTGTTTCTGTTGAATGTTTTTTACGGAAACCAGATTGGAATTTATCAAAAATGTTGTGTTGTTCCAGAAAAGAGACCAGCTGATCAGCCACAACTCTTTCTAAGAGTTTAGAGATATAGCTCAGTTTGGAAATGGGCCTGTAGTTATTTGGCTGAGAGGAGTCCAGACTGGGTTTTTTAAGGATGGGTTCAATAACAGCGTGTTTAAAGATGGAGGGGACGGAGCCGGTTTGGAGGGATAGATTGATAAAATCAACAATGCATGGGCCAACTAGGTCAAAAGCTTTAAGAAGCAAAGAGGTTGGGAGAATATCAACTGGGCTTGAAGNGAACACTGCTGATTAAATGACTGGATGAAGGACATTGCATCTTCACCATGAACTAAGTTTCTATCAAACATTGCAGAAAAACCATCAGCTGCTGACTGATTAATGATGCGTCTTTCTGAACTCAGTTTTTGAGGGACAGGATCAACGTTAGACTGAATCTTAAAGAAAACACAGCTGTGGTCACTCACATGAACCTCCTCAACATGTAGCTGATTGATGTTTAGACCCAGAGAGAAGACTAGATCCAAAGTGTGACCCATATTATGGGTTGGTCCTGATACATGCTGTACAAAGTTAAAAGAATCAGTGATGGATAAGAAATCAGCTGCTGAGTACACTCAGGGTAAAAGGGACTGTTTTGTGTGTGGCTGCAGACAACTTGGCTGCACACTGCTTCGTGGACAAATAATGTGAAGAACTACAGACTTGTGATGTCAGATGTGGTAACTTTGTTTTACAAACACCAGATTTGTATGATGAAGTTGTAATTGTGTTGGACCAGACTCAACTTGTGCCTGTTGATGGTGTGAAACGAGAATGTCCTCTCAACAGATTCAGGTTTTTTATGAACGCCAAGGTTTTCTACTTGATTTATTACATGATGTATTGAAGGCATTGTACCCATAGAACTAAGTCTGTGCCTTGCAGATTTTTTTTCAAAGAACTGTTTCACATTAGATGAGCTCAATAGTGCAATATTTGGCTTTCCTTTCAGGTTTCCTAAGAAGACAAACCGACCTCAGAAAGTTCTGTCAACTTTCAAACGGAATCAGACTCTTGTGGCAAAGGACACAAAAACTGGACTTTGATGCGTTGTCCTCCTCTCATCATTGGTCACCTTGTTCCAGAAGGTGATCAGACACAGGAACTAGTCCTTGACCTCAAAGACTTTGTGGAGCTATGATCAAACTCATATTTTACTTAAGACTCGCTTTGTTTTCTATAAGTAAAAATATCAGACCACAGACTGTTTCTGCAGAATGTTTTCCCAGAAAAAAAGAACCTTTCTTTATTGAAAATTATCTTTACCTTATTCAGAAGTTCGGACCTCCAACTGAGTGTTGGGCCATCAGTTTTGAGGCAAAACAAGAACTTTAAACACATTTTGCTTACTCTGGCTACAAGACATCAACTTGTGTTGGCACATTATTTTGTTGTGCTCAGCGTTCAGCAATGTTGACACAGTAGGATTGACCCCTCACATCTTCCTAAATGGAACAAAGTATTCAAAGGGAATGATTCTCTCTGCTGAGAGTACAAATGGATTACTGGACTTTGGAAGAATTTTGGTAATATGCATTGTGTTGTCAAGTCATGTTTGCTTCATTATTAAACCTTTTACAGCATACTATGTGGAGCATCAGCGGAGTTACTCTCTTGTGACAAAAAACCCTGCTGAGTGTTTGTTGGTGAAACCAGAGGATCTCAACAACTATTATTTATTTTTAACCCTTTATTTAACCAGGAAATGTCCCATTGAGTTTCAGAAACTCTTTTCCAAGGGAGTCCTGGATCACCTATAGGGCATGCTGTGATCTTTGGGGGGGAAACCGGAGAAAACCCACACATGCATGGGGAGAAAATGCTAACTCCACACAAAAAGGCCACAGCCGGGATTTGAACGTGCAACTTTCTTGCTGCGAGGCAGCAGTGCTAACAACTGAGCCACCATTCAGACTTACTGCATGCCACTGGTGTCATACTTCACTCAGGGCTGCCTCCTGGTCACTCATATCAGGGCTGAACATTTTTGAAAAATGTTGTGTGATACTTTTAACTGAAACTGCGATGGAGATGACTTCAGATCCCTTTTCTCATTTTAGGTGAACAGTTCATTGTTATATTGAGTGATAAACATTGTTATATTAATTTATAAAATAACAAATAGATTGATTGATTTTATAAATACATTGCAAGAGGCAGCCCTCATATTTAATCACTGTTGATGCTTTAAAAGCTGTTGGTTTATTTGACTGTCGTTCCCCATTAGCTGAAGCCATTGGCTCATTCCATTCTGTACTGGGAATTTGCTGGAGGAATTCTGCCCATCCCCATTCACTCCATCTGTCTCCTCAGCTCATGCCTTTTGACCTCAAAAGTTTCACAGTTCCGCTTTAAACTTAGACTCTAATATCACATTTTCTATAGCATAACAACAGTTATATTTTTCACAGTAGTAAATTACATTTTCTATGGTTTTATCTGAGGTTTGCTTCCAGCTCTTTTAATTATCAGTTAAGTTAGAACGCCTCACACAGGAGGAGAGCTATGGTGCATTTTTTAAAATTACATGGCAAAACTCAGCTCCACTTTTCTACCTCTGCTTTTCTACATTCAAATTAAAGGAATATTTGAGTTGTTTATAAGTAGCTTTTTAAGTAATTTATCTACAGTAAAGACCACACCCACTGGTGACATCACTGAAAGTGGGTGGGGTCTCAAAACAGGAAGTAGTCCTCTGACAGGAGCAATAGTCAGATTAGGAGAGAGGCTGATGTCAAACGGTGAGAAACTAGCTGCTAGTGTCCAGGGTGCTCATTTATAAAACTTGCTTACGCACAAAATGGGCCAAAAAGTTGCGTAGGTCACTTTTTATGCAAAATTTGGGATTTTTCAAAGAAAACGTAACGGAAAAATGTGCGCAACTCTAAGCAAACTTTGGACCTTGCGTAAGCACATGTCGGAGACATGAAACCTGCCAGAGCAGCTGGTGAGATGAAAAATGTTGAATTTATGACGCAATTAAAGACTTGTAGACCCTCGCACACACAGAACCAACAATCCGTCTCTAAAAATAATAAAAATTAAAATCTAAATGAAAATATGTCGCTTTTTAGAATAATATCCCATTATGTTCATCCAGTCGTCTTCAGATTATATAACAAACTGCACTTATTGGTACATTAATTGTGATTTCTGAGACTTAGGAATCCTGCAGTGACACTTGTGTGTAATGCGCTGCAGCTCAGCCAGCAGGCAGACTCCGGATGAATGGGAGAGAGTTTTTAGAGAATTTTAGATATGACTGGACGATCGATCAGCTGATAGATTCATTAGAGCATCCTATGGATCAACTGGGTCCAGTATTAGATCAACAGAACCATTGGAACCAGTTAAACCCGGTGTCACCGGCCATTCTCAGGTTCCTTTCAACCAGTGATTTATCCAACAGGTTGACTGTTTAACAGGATGAACAACATGACGTGTTTTCCCCTTTGGATTAAATTAAATGTTGTCATTAAACGTTTCTTAGATCTTCACGATCTCTCTGTCAGACTGACAGCAGACGCGCTGCAGCGAGACGTCTCTCGGAGCACTTCAGTGTTCATAATGCGTCAACATTTCACCACCAAATAAAACATTTTTCCGTCCATCCACTTCACCACAAGCACCTCGAGTTTCAGCCTCTGTAAAATCACGTTTTCTAAACCTCTCTGTTGTCACAATTTACTGTTAAAAGCCAGAAACCCACCGGCTTATGCATATGCAATTATTCATGAGGTACTTTGCATTGACCATATATGGCAGAACGTGGGTGTGTAGGAGGAGGGTTCTGACCCAAAAACAGCTGAGAACAGTTCTAGGTATGAGAGCGATTTATAAAGCAGAATTGCGTGGATCTGTGCGTCCGCAGGGTTTTATAAATCGGAAATGGAATTTGCGTACCTGAAAATTTTTTGCTGAGCTAAAGCAAGTTTTAGAAAGGATTCTACGCAAAGTTTTATAAATGAGCACCCAGGTCTTTAAAACAGCTCATGAGTCACACTGATGTGTTAGAGCACTGTATCACCTGTCTGTACACCTCTACAATTTAACATGAGACTGTTTGTTTTAACCAAACGGTGTCTGAACTACCGTGTCACTCTAAGCACCTGCAGCACTTTGAACAAAACATTTCAAACATTCAACATTTCATGCTAAATTGTAGAGGTTTGCAAACAGGTAATATATTTTAATTAACCGTATGACTTTTCTAAGCATGAGTTGTTTAAAAACCACAAAATGATCTGCTAGTTTGTCACCGTTCAGCTGCAGAGTCTCTCCTGATCTGACTATTGCTTCAAAACAACCAAATTATCCCAATATGAAAACCTTGACAGAACAAGAATTAGTCCAGAAGTTGTACTTTAACGTGACTTCTATCTAAATGTTTGACAGGTAACAGACACAACTCCTGAGTCTGCAGCCTGTGTGTGTGTGTGTGTGTGTGTGTGTGTGTGTGTGTGTGTGTGTGTGTGTGTGTGTGTGTGTGAGAGAGACTGGCCTTTAAAACAAAAATGTTCTGCTGACAGGGTTCTGACAAGTGTACTACATATTAGGCACTTCCTACGGAGGAAGGATATAAATACATACTGAAACGGTGTGGAGTCGATTCAGACCATATGAGGGAAAATGGCCTGAAGGTTGTGGAGGTTTTAGAAGAGAAGAAATCCCAGAAAAATCCAGGGCAAAGCAGGGGATAAGAGCTCATGTCCGATTTGAAATGGTCGTGTGATAACAGGGCTCTTAGTGGTTTCATCCTGTAAAACAGAAAGTTCCACAAGCTGTTTATTTCAAAGCAAAGTTTTATCATCTTCATTTATAGATCAGAATCAGAACTGGTTTTACTGCCAAGTAAGCGAGGTTTCACATTACTCTGAACTTGCTTCAGTGAAATGGTGCGTACATACACAGTAGAGTTCAAGTGACAGAATGAATCCAGAAATAATCAGAGGAAACATAAGGTAAATGCTGCAGAGCTGTTTGTTCAAGAGTCCAACAGCAGAGGGGAAGAAGCTGTCTTTGTGGCGAGAGGTTGGAGTCTGAATGGACTTGATCATTATGTCTCAGTTAGGCTGCTAAATGATTTGTTTACTGATTAGTTAAAATAAAGCAACACTGTCCATCTCTTATAGAAAATAGATAACCAGCACTAGTATTTATGATGTTTCCAAGGTCTAAAATATGCAGTGACATTCCTTACGGCTTGTTCTAAAGGTTCCTGCTATCAGATTTTTATCACATTTTTCCAAAACTGTGACAAATTAGATGCAATTAGAGATTTTAATAACAGACACAGGAGCAGAAAGCCGTATTCTGTAGACTTAACCAGTCATGCTGAATTAAACCCGTGTTAAAGAAGGTGCACTTTGTTGTTCACTGCAGTTTCCCCTGAAACATTTTAAATACAGCTTAGATCATCAAATAAGAGGAAATTTAAAAATGACAAATGCTAGTATTTCAATCAACATATTTAACCACAACTCAGTATTTGTTCAGGGACATTGAATCATTTATTCAGTGATTGATTCTGATTTGAAGTAAAAAATCAACCAATTTGACCGAAACTCTCCGTTTACTCCAGTGATTCTCAAACTTATCAAGAAATACACTTAAAAACATGGAGATTCAGTAACGTCTTTAGTTACTGCTTTGAACTACTAACAAGCTGCAATTCTGCTGGAATGAAAAACAAACTTTATTCCTCATAAAACAAAATAAAAATAAAGTTCATGCAGTTGATGAATCATAGAGCTTTTTTTATTTAGATTAGCTGAAAAGGTCATAAAACCGTTATATGTGGTCCTTTAGAACCTCCCTATAACAGAGAATGTGATCTGCTCTGGCCCTGCCTTCACTACTACACACAGTAGTTTTTGTACAAATACATTTTCTCTATTTATCTCTACATCTACATCTGAAATATTCCCACCACACACCACTAAGTGGTTTATGAGCAGTGTTGCCAGTAACGCGTTACTAAGTAGCGCGTTACTCTAAAATTAGGTCATTTTTCAATAACGAGTAATCTAACGCGCTACTATTTCCAATCCAGTAATCTGATTAAAGTTATTTTTTTGAGCCACTGTGCATTACTTTTCATTACTATCTTTGCCCATTTCCTTAAAATATTAATTTTCTTCCTGCATTTCTGTGAGTTGTGTCACGTTCCCAGCATGAGCTGAAGTTACGTTTTCAACACATGCACAGCTGAGGAGTCATGAGCAGTAGGAGGAGTCACTGACCTGTGATACCATAGCCTATTTACCTGAATATCTGGGCAATATTTTTTGTAAACTCCACTGATACAACAGCTTTGTTTTATCTTCAGGGTCTAGACTTTATTAAGGAGTGTGAGACTGAGAACCAACCTGAGCAGGAACAGCTGACTGGAGGCAGCTGTCTGTCTGACAGACTGGCACTAGCAGCCTGAATGCAGCCGTAGCTCCAAAAAGCTGGAATGAAGCAGTGCCAGCAACTAAAGAGACGTTTTGATGCATCCTTAGCAGTCGGTAAACTAAGCAGCAGAAACACGAGCTGATCATGGTCCTAAAACCCTCTGCTTCAAAGGAACTAACAGGTGAGTCTAAAGAACAGAGCTGATGACAGGAGCTAGATTATTAATTTTAGTCATAGTTGTGCATTTTACTTTACTTTAAATTCAAAAAATTTTTTTTTTGATTTTTTAAAAATGAATAAATAAATCTTTCTAAAAGATGAGTTTTACACTGACCTGGTTTGGCTCAGCTACCTTGACTAAAATAATGGTTTCACAGGTACTCTAGGTTCATTCTGATGTCACAGGGAGTAGATCATGTATTTAATATTGATGAATAGAAGTCTGAATCGGAATTAGACTTTACAGGTTTTATTTATAAAAAGACGGACGAACAGATAAGCAGAGGTAGCAAGGTTTTAGCATTTGTCAACACGATGGTAAAGTGTTCTAAGTTGATCTTTAAAAGAAGTTTTAACGATCTGAGCCTGTGATGTTTAGGCTAGGGGCATTTATCTTAATTTAGTTTAGTTGGAGAGGAGGAGATGTTGAAGGATAAGTTACGTGGAGTGTAGAGCTTATCAACAGAGGCCTTCATTTACCAGATTATGGTGACTCACTGTACCAGTGTGGTCTTGATGGATCCATCCGTCCGATGTGAACTCGCCTTGTCGAGGTGGGGGCACCCAGCCGGGAAGAGAACGTCCGCTCGGGGAGGTGGTTCGCCGGCAGGACAAATCGGGCGGTCCGAGAGTACCAGCGGTAGCGAGTTTCAGTCCATAATCCATGGTCGCAGCAAGGCCAGGCTCATGTTGGATTAGGAGAGGAAACGGCGTGTTTCCTTCCCTTGAGCCAGCTGTGAGATCGGCCGTGAGGGTCTGATACCCACACAAGACAAGGCCGTCTCTAAGAGGAGCTCAGCTGTGTAGCGAGTTGGAACAGCTGAGAAGTCTTGTCTCTTCAAGGAATGAAAGAGAACTGACGTGTGTCAGGAAGTGGGCAGCTAAAATGGAGTCTTGAGTCGACGTGGACTCAGGGGGAGGTTCTATCTAGTCACGTGACTCAGATCTTTAAAAACCGTATTTTCTCAATAAGTAACTATGGAATAATATTGATTTTTAACCTTAGCAAGGTAGAAATGTAGAAAACCAGATGATTTAAGGTTTATATAAAATAATCCTGAAACAGGAGGAACACATTAACGTTTGAACGTGTTAGTGCAATGACCTTGGACTGGAACACTGTGAAACACTTCAAATGTAAACAAGATTAGCCCAGCAGTGTCACAAGAAAGGGAACACTTTAGAATCTGGAATCATTATTATTAGAGTCTTAGGTTCATTTATAACTAAGAGCATCCAGTTGTGGTCATACGGGAAGTGGACCCCTGAAAGTGGACAGTTGGATACCTGTTGGAATGTTAATCCAGGTTAAACATAATAAAAGAGTCATTTTATTCCAAGTTATTGGGAAAAAGATGGGTTATTGTTATGATGGTCAACAGGGGTCAAAGTTCAGAGGTTATAGCATATTTGATGATGCTACAGATGATAACATTAACGTTTGTTCTAATGTTCATAAAACATGTTCAAATGAATTTAATAGTTACAGTAATAAACAAGTTATTTTATAAAAGGTAGTTTTGCCATAAAAGTGTTAAATGTCAGGTCAAGAAAGACTGTCTTTAATTTATTTTTCCTAAAAAACACAATTTTTTTTCGGGAAATAGTTTGGAAGTTCAACTTTAATGTCAGGAGATCCAAATTTGTTGACTTGCTGTTAAAATTCACTTCTAATAAAGAGTTTTAGTAAAACTGGAGGTTATTTTAATGTTGAAGCAGGAGGAGGAGTCATCGGCAGCTGAATGTCACTAATAAAGTAACTTAAAAATAACTGGTAATCTAACTTAGNTACTTTTAAAATCAAGTAGTCAGTAAAGTAACTAAGTTACTTTTTAAGGGAGTAATAAGTAGTCGGATTACTTTTTTAAAGTAACTGTGGCAACACTGTTTATGAGCTTGTAGTAGTGTTTTTTTTGTGTGTGCGTGCCAGTGTTAATTTTGGCGTGAAATTTTAATTTAGTTTTAGTCTTAGTCTTTTGACTAAAATTCTTTTTCATTTTAGTTTAGTTTTAGTCGTCCAATTTGTTTTAATTTTAGTCAAATTTTAGTAAAATTAGACACACTACTAAAATAGTTCCGAATTTTAGTCGACTAAATATAAAATAGGCATATTTCACTAATATTAATATATTTTCCTCTGGTGCGTTTATTTTACATTTCTTTAAATGAATTGGGGTAACACTTTACTTTTATTAACATTAGTGCATTATTAAGTATTAATAAACAAATGGGCTCTTTATCAACGTTCCCAATATTGTTAATGACCCCAATTATAAGACACAGCCCTTTCCAAGACTAATCTTCAGAAAAAAAACTAAATTCACTTTTACAATTAAAGTAGTTTAAATATTATCTTATTTAGAGACCTTTAATTTTTTTTTTTTATTAATTCAATCACAAAGATCTGTAATTCATATTCTACTGTGTGTTGAGTTCTGTCAGGAAAGACACTAGTGGTCCTGAGCAAATAAATACCATAATAATGCAAACTGTCAGAACTTTGCTCATGACGTGTCAGATCAAAAGTCTGCAGGCTTTACTCACAGAGTCTGATCAGCTGTTCTCAAGCTGCGGTCCGTCTCCTCCCACAGAACGTGATCGCCACAACGCTCCGTCTTCGGTCATTTCACTCCATAACTCCATGTTTCCTGTCTCCCTGACAGCTGTTTGATCCTCTGCTGCATTCACCACTATTATCTTAAAATTAGCGTCATAACTCTGCCTCCGTTCTGTTCATGTGACCCACTTTTAATAAAGTCGGTTCCTGTCGGAATCTGCTCTGCTGTTTACAAACTACGGCGCGTCCCGACAAGGCGGACTCTGATTGGTTCCTTTCTCATTCACTTCCGCCTGTTACGTTTGCTGATTGGTTCCCTTCTCTAGTCCCGCCTGCTTCGATTGCTGATTGGTTCTTTGGTATGTTCGTCAAATTATTCCCGTTTTCTGATTGGATTTCGTCACTGTCAATTCTCGTCTCGTCTTTCGTTCCTGACGAAAAGGTCCGCCGATTTAGTCTTCGTCATCGTCTTTTTCCGTTTTATATTTTTGAATTTCGTTTAGTTTTCATTCGGTAAAATATATTGGTGACGAAATAAATAACGAAAATATTTCGTCTACGAAATTAACACTGGTGCGTGCACGCTTGTACTGTATGTGTGTATGTGTGAGTGAAAGATAGATCTTGTCCTATACGGCAGCTCATAAGAACCTACTGCCTATTTAAAGCACCTTTGTGAGCCTGCACTCTCGTTGTCCCGATGGCGCAGCCCGTGATCTGACGAGCTTCACATTCTGCTGCAGCGCGACGAATGAGTGCTCACATGGCCTCTGAAGCTAGTAGACACACATGTGCAGGACCTCACACACACTTGCAGCACCTCCGAAAACACGCCCTCAGCACCAGTAACACTTACAGTATTTGCAGCACCTCTAACACAAGCGTGCAGCAACAGCGACACACACTCGCAGCACCTGCAGCACATGCGCGCAGCACCTCTGAGACACATGCACAGCACCGGCAAAACATGCAGAATCGCAGCACGTCCAACACCCACACACACACGCAACTCAAACATCCCCAGCGCTGGTGACGTGCGTGCACAGCACCAGCAACATCTTATCATCATCACTTTTCTTCTCACGTCCTGCAGCTCAGACAGAGCTGGAGACACGTTGCAGCTTAGTCTACAAATGATCAGCAACCAGTCAGTAAATCTCTTAGAATTAGCTGTTAGTGTTAGCATGCTGTCGACTCAGGTCACATTGCATTATGGTTCCAATAAGCGTAGTGTACAGCACACAGGAGTACAGATAGTGAATGAAAAGAAACAGTTATGATCTCAAACATTACTACAAAATGTCCGACTCACTATAGAGGGAACAATTGGACATTTCCAACACAGTCTAAAACTCTTGAATCCACAACATGATGATTGAAATCAGTATTAGCTTTAATTAAAACCAATAACAGAAACCATATGGTGAGAAGATTAAACAACGGTACAGCAGTTATCACAGCAGCAGATCTTTACTTACTGCAAGTTCAAAATGAATTAAAACCGCTTCGTGTTTCTTTTTGATGAGTGATTTGCACCTAATTTGAAATACAGTATATGAACTGAGAAAAGCAGAAGAATAAACCTCATGAGGGAATAGAGAAGCTGTAAAAGTGTTTAAAATCTACTTCTCCATGTGGATGGTAGGCTGGTGATAACAGCTGGTCCTAAATGAAGAGTGGTGAAGGAAACGATGAGCATCAGGCTAAGTGAAGTGGATTGTTTTCCTCAGCCTAAATCACGTGACCTCTTCTTATTGTTATTTTTAGACATGGTTTTGACAGGACTATCTGATGACAGGGTCCAGCACTGACAGACATTCACATCCTCCCTCAAACAGGATGAGGACATGATTTGGAAAAGCCAAAGTGTGGCTGGTATTTACTGGTTCATGAGGAGGTTTTCATAAGAACACCTGACAGCCTAAAACAGGGTTCTGTCCCAGAAGCCAGGAAAATAGTGCTATGTACATCTCACAATGTATTTACTCAGGTTAATCACACACTTTTCACAACGTATGAAAACACAGCTAGTAATCAAAACATGTCTGCAATTAGGAAAAGGACTTTAAAATGAGAATCACAGCGGCAAATTAACCATTCTTCTGTGAGTGGCATGATCCCCAATACCTCCATACATCAGTCAAACAAATATCAGCACCGCTCTCTGCATTTATATCAAAGGTAATCATGCCTGGGCATACCCAAGAGGGTAGGAAAATCAATCCCAACCAATTAACTTGTCCAAACAGAACCAATGGCAGAGAGCATTAGAGAGAGTGACAAAATGCACGACGGAAACTCCTTCCGTTCTGTTGTCCAGACAACAGACCTTTAGTCTGAGAACTGAGTTCACGAAGGACGGCCATTAAAAATAAAGCATCTAAACAGCAGTGTGATTTACACTAATGCTATTATAATTATATAATTTGGTTTATACATTAAAAATTATACAATTCTTGGAATGTTCGCAAACTGACAGGAAACACTTTGAAATCGATCTCACTAAAACTCTCCAGCAAAACCAAATCAGAACACTCAGATGTACCAGTTGATTCTGAAGAGACCCAGTTCAGTCTGATCTTTCTTTCTAACGTTTAAGGGAAAAACAACACATTTTGGTTTTTGTTTGAAATGACACATTATTACTCTGTTGTTAGATCAGGGTATTAACCCTTATATGCCTGGCACATGAAATAAGAAAAAAACTTTAAAAAATTAAATTTTCCATTGACATTTCAGTCTTATTCTAAGCTGACAACTAATCAGCATTACTCTGCACTGGTGGCTTTTGTACATATTTCAATACACCTATATAGAAGAAAACCCACCCTTGATTATGTAAATCAGTGCCAGACAAAAAGCGTCTGATTGTCGAAAACGTCTGCAGCTTGTGACATGCAACTATCATATTTACTGTCTGTTGAGACCTGGTTGTTTTTGTGTCCTGATCTGACAAGGCATGAGTCTATACACTGTCAGAAATAAAGGACAAGAATTGTACCTTTTTTTGTCACTGGGATGGTACCCTCAAAAGTACAGTTTTGTACCTTTAACTGGAGGTTATATCCTAAGGGGAACAAATATGTACCTTTTAGGGTACATATTTATACTCCTTAGGGTATACATGTGTCCCCTAAGGGGTACAAATTTGTACCTTGAGGTACAGGTGTGACTAGTAAAAGATACAAACTACAAGGGTAAAAATTTGTTCCCCCAGTTAAGGTTCAAAATGGTACCCTCAACAGGTACAATTTTGTACCTTAACTGGGGGTACAAATTTTTACCCTTGTAGTTTGTACCTTTTATTAGTCAAACATGTACCTTAGGGTACAAAATTGTTCCCCTAAAGGGTACAAATGTGTATGCTAAAAGGTACATATTTGTACCCCTTAGGATACAACCCTGCAGTTAAAGGTACAAAACTGTACTTTTGAGGGTACCATCCCAGTGACAAAAAAAAGGTACAATTCTTGTCCTTTCATTTCTGACAGTGTAGGCTCAAGTCTCCTGTTTCTAAAGACTCCACCCACTTTGAGTGATGTCACCAGTGGGTGTGGTTCTTACTGTAGATAAATAACTGACTAAATATCACTTTTAGCTAAAAGCCTCACCAGATTCACGTGAGTCAATGACTCACCTCATCCATTCTGTCATTTAGAGCTGACCAACACATGAAGTGTGTTGATCAGGTGTTTCAAGGTGTGCTCACCCCCTCAAACCATGTGTTCTTCTTTGATTAAGTCCATGTTCCTGTTTCTATCTGACATAGGTAGACAGCCAACTCTTGACTTAAGGAATTGACTCTTTTGTGTTAAACCACGTGTTTGTGAAGCTATTTTGTTCCTCCAGTATTTCAGAGTTTATGCAAACTCTTGGAATATCCATGACCTGGAAATCTGGGAATATACACAAGCAACTCCCAGTATTACACAAAAACAAAGAGACATGAATAAGATGAACGAAAACACATTTCCCAAGCCCCTTAAATGAAGTGTGTAATGTTGCAGCACCTGCTCTTGACACCCCCCAAAAAACCCTCTCATTCTTTTTCAGTCTCTTATGAGTGAGAGGCTTTTATTTCTCACGATTGAAGAAAGACAGGAGCTATCACCGACTGCCAATCATACTACCGTACTCGTTTTGTGAGTACATGCGTGAGTGCTGATTTGTTGTCTTTTCATCTGTACGTGTGTTTGTGTATGTGTGTGTGTACATGTTGCCTACAGCATCTGCTTGTTGCTGGTTGTTGAGCAGGTGGCACCTGCTGACAGCTTGGTTCACTGCTGCGTAACAGCATTTTTAATCCTGTGTGTCTGCGTGTGTGTTTCACACCTTGTGAGCATGAGTGTGTTACATTTAGCACTTCATATCTATCTCAAATGTTTATATACAAGTTATCAGCTTCTGAGGTATTCTGGTAAAAAAAACGTATCTTGGAGACATAACGCGGGTAAAATAAGTATTAAAACATCAGCAGTTTTCTAAGTAAGAATATTTCTAAAGGTTCTATTGACAGGAAATTCTCACCAGATGTTGATAGCACCCAGGGTGTGAGTTAGAAGGGGGGATTTACCCCCCTCTGCTTTTGATGTCCCTCCCTCTGGTCATTTATTTTTTATTCATGGGGGGCAGACATGTTTTTTGTTCCTTCCTCTGGTCCGACAGAGTAATATTCCGGTGCTTATCTGAAGAGGATAAGATACCGTTCCTAATAGAAAACAATCCCCGCTGGACTGGGCATACCTGGCATTTGGCCAACAGGAGACTGGAGACTCATAGCTTGTTAAATCCAATCCACATGTGCAAAAAAAAAATTATCATTAATGTTCATACATTAAGTTATGTGTAATAAAATGACTCAGGGGGAAAAAATTGGGAGATGCTACTAACGCTAACCCTAAAGGTAAAAAGGGGCCCAACCCAGTACTTGCAAGGTGTACCCAATAAATTGGCCAGTGAGTGTTCATCAGTGGTTCTGCTCACAATTTCTTGCGTACATATTCTTCCCCAACTGGCCATAAAATGATACTTCAAAAGCAAATATTTACATCGTTAGCCAAGAAATGTGAAATAATTTGTAGAGGAGGTGACCTACGTGTTGAGTTGGCTTTTGTATGTTTATTAGATTATTAATATGTGAACCCTTCTGCTAAAAGTCAAAAAAACTAAGTCTTGCATTTTTAAATTTGGCAATAAACTCAAATCTTACTCTGATGAAAAGTCAGCCGGAATTAGTTCTAAAATACACAATTTAATTAAATTCAATAAAGCCTTATTGAACACACTGGGAAATGCAGTACACAATGCAGAGGCTGTAAATGTTTCAAAATAATTAAAGGACTAAATGCACTAAGGACATAACTGGTCAGAAGAAGTTATGTGTAAATATTTTTAAAGATCAGGAGAAAATTTGTCTTTACATTTTATTCATCTTACATCACTCAACCTTAAACAATAATCAGTGGAGTCTCTGGCATGATATGTTAATTGGGGAACAACTCAACAGCAACATTTCATGTTTATGTATTTGGCAGACGCTTCGATCGAAAGCGACTTACCACTGAGGCTAACAACAAACTACTTAGAGGGATGAACATTAGTCTGTCTCTGCCAGAGGTAACATGGATGACAGTGTGGGAAAAGAATACAAGTATAGATGGAAGTGCACAAAGAGAGTACAGTAGAGTAGAGGTAGGTAGCTGCTGGTCTAGAAGATGCTGTCTGAAGAGCTGGGTCTTCAAGAGTTCCTTGAAGATGGACAGGGACGCCCCTGTTCTGGTAGCTTGGTAGGTCATTCCACCATCATGGAACGACACATGAGAAGAGTCTGGACTGTCCTGAGTGTGGTGTAGACACTGCTAGCTGATGATCCTTTGAAGACCGGAGTGACCGAGCCGTGATGTAAGCCTTAGCAAGAGGATTTAAGTAGATGGGAGCTGTTCCATTCAGGATTTTTTATGCTAGCATCAGCTGTTTGAATATAACATGGACCACTAAGGGTATACCGTACTGACCCGAATATAGGACTACCCCGATTATAAGACGATCCCCCCTTTCCAAGACTAATCTTCAGAAAAATGACTAAAATCACTTTATAAAGAAACTTTTTTATTGAAATTTTGAGAAAGTCATTTAAATAATATCGTAATTACAGACTGCTTTAATATTTGCTTATTAAAAATCATCCAGGACATGGATTGTACAAGTATAGTTCAAGAACTCAAAACCATGATTAGTTCCTGAGAAAGCTGTGCCTATACCTTGTTAGCCACTTACTTCTCCATGTCCGGGTCCTGAAGACAGCAGTCCTAACTTGTCCTCTCCCCAGCCATAAACTCCTCTGGTAGGATTCCAAGACATTCTCACACCAGCTTAAAGATATAATATTTCCAGCATGTCCTGGGTTAAGCTGAGGGCTTTCTGCCACCAGTACCTTCCCAAAACACCAGGAGGCATTCTGACCAGATGCCTGGACTACCTCAGCTGGCTCCTCTTAATGTGGAGGAGCAGTTCTACTCTGAGTCCCTCCCAGATGTCCAAGCTCCTCACCCTAATCTCCAGGGCTGAGCCTGGCCACCCCGCACAAGAAACTCATGTCAGCCGCTTGTATTCATTATCTCATTCTTTAGGTCATTACCCATCAACACTATAGTTGTGGGCTGGAATGTTGATCGACCTGTAAATCGAGAGCGCTGCGTTCTGTAATAGCTGTGTCATCACAACCGACCAGTTCAGCATTCTGCATCACTGATCATTGTCCATCTCCCTCCTTCCCTCACTTGTGAACAAGACCCCTAAATCCTAGATAGAACTGTTCAACTTGAGGAAGGACCTCTCCCCCGACTCGGAGTTAGTTTTCATTCGACCCGTCTTCAGTTGAGAACCATGGCCTCGGATCTGGAGGTGGTGTGTTATATACAGTGGGAGCATTTACAAATGTGAAAGACTTTATGTCATTTCATGCAGTTCATCACTAAAGATACAGTCATCAATGTGATAACTACTGTTTCCATAAACGTTTGCTGAGATAATAGTGTGTTGTCAATTTGGGTTGTTTTGTTCTACATGAAACAGGAACTACAGTTTATAACTAAGAGGCTAATTGTTGTTTACCCAACATTAGAATGACTCAAGACGGTGCAGCGATCTTGTCCTCAAAGTCTTCACCTTTAATAAATCTGTGCTCAGAATGAATCAACTGTTTTCCCCTTGGCAGAGTGACTTTATTGGTTTATTGATCGACACTTGTACAATTAAATAAATAAAGCAACCCTGGAAGAGGACCAGTGGATGCAGACACACATGTGGCAGCATCCAGAGCCATGCTACGCCATATTAAATATTTGATCTGACCATTTTGGGGTCACACGTCTTGAAAATAACCTACTTACAAAACAATCAGTGTAATGGCATGTTGATTGTATTGTCTCAGTGTATTTCAGTTATCCAAAACTGTCCTGGCATTTTTTTGTTTTGTTTGATGCTTTTGATTTATGTCTTTGCAGAAACAAAGTTTATTATAAAATCCCCTAAATCTTTAATTATGAATGAAATGCTGCTGCAGAAATGTGGCGTCGCTTGTATCCACTCTACATTCTGTTCAGCAGCATGATCTTAGAAAGATCTTATTTCGACGTTCCAGTTGAAGCAGCTATGTGATCCAGTTCTTCTTCATACTAGAACAGTCAACTGCATTAATTGATTCTATTGAAGAAATTACTAATGCAACAGATTGTAAGCATTTTGTTGTTGGGATATTCTACATCTCAAAAAGTCTCTGACGCAGTCAGTCATAACATATTAATCAATAAACTGGAACAGTCTGGATCACAGGGATAGTATTACATTTGATGAGAAGCTACTTAAGTGACAGGAAGTAATTTGTAACGTTGGCACTATATGTTCCTCAGGGCTGAGTATTAGGTCCATAGTCCTCTATGTCAGATAACATAGCGTTCTAACTAGGGATGTTAAATATTATCTGTCTACCGATACTATCGGCCGATAACGGCATTAAAATGTAATATCTTAAATTATCGGTATTGGTTTTTGTAATGACACACATAACCTTTACATACCATGCACATATTATACATCAAACTGTTCGGCTAGTTCTCCTCTCTCCCAAAATGTCAAGATATAACAAATCTGATGTTTAGTTTTTGAGATGTTTTTATTTATTTGGCTCACCTTGCATTAAATCCTGTGGCTTCAGCATTTCTCAGCCAACTTTGAATGCAACATTTATTGGCGTACACTTGAAGACATCATCAAACCACGTCATTACTTGCAGCATAACATGTAGCATGTAAGAGGACTCACCAACCTGTCTTTGGTTTGGAATGATCTCAATGTCTCTGGACAATAAAATAGCCGTTTGTAAAGACTGTAAAGAGGAGGTTATGGAGGAGGAATCAAGATGTCTCTTTTTTTAAGAGGAATTGAAGCAGTTGTTCTATTTTGCACATATTTAAAGTTAAAGTATGCATGATAGGAGATATGGGATGTTGGTTACCTAAAATGATTTTGTTTGTCTTTTTATTAATGAGAGGTACCGGAGGTATATCGGTATCTGAAATTAAGAGTTACACAATATTGGATATTGGTAAAAAAGCCAATATCGAGCATCCCTAGTTCTAACACACTGGAACTTTTTTGAGCCAAGAGCTGTTTTAAATACCTGAAAATTAGCTGCTAATTTGTCACCGATCTGCAGCAGTGTCTTTTCAGATCTGACTAGTCATGACTACTTCCTGTTTCTAGTGCTCACTTTGAGGGTTGTCACCAGTGGTGTAGATTAATAAGACCTCATCAAAATGACCCAAACATCTCTTTAAATAATCAAGAACATTAGATTTTTTAATTTAATCTAAACACAGCTGCTGGTGGTGGTGGTGGTGGTGGTGGTGGTAGGGGGGTCCAGTAGTGTCTGTGTATGGCAGCTCTGTGGCTACCATGTAGCTTACTGCCATCTGCATGTGAATGTGTGTATGAATGAATGGGTGAATGTCTTTAAAAAGTGCTGCTGAAATGCCAGCCATTTACCGTAAACAGATCCTTCTTGATTTCCTTGTTGTCATTTGGTTACCTGCCAATATGCTCTTAACATTTATGAATACAATCAGTTGTTTCTTAAATGCCACCAGACCTTTTTGCCTTTTATTGACACAATGCAAATTACTGCAGTTACTAAGAATACTGCTGACACTCCATTGCTCTGACATTTTGCAGAAGTTGTAATAAATGATTGCTTCAGATTGTTGTGGCTAAAACCTGCTAGATAATGATGGACAGTGTGAGAGAAGAGGAGCTGGACTGTTCTCTGATTATGAATGATCACCTCCAACCAAACAGCAGGACCTGCTAATATGTGTGCTGCTAAATTCCCTATTTTTCAGCGTATATAATTTTCATGAAGACTAGTCTTTAAGCAGATGGGAAAACTGTTGTTTTGTTTGGTAAGCTGTGAAGTGGTTCAAAAATTGAAAATGCCATTTGATAAATGTGTCTCCTGTAGATCCGGTGAGATACGCCTCAGATGCTTTCATCTGGCATGCACAAGGAGTATTAGAGGATGTTTTGCTTGCCTAGCGTGTTCTTAAAAGCTTTATGTTTGTTTGTTCAAATGACTTTTATTATTTTACTGGAGGTTAATAAAATCCGTGTCTTTTAAGAGTTTAGAGGAGCTTCTTGTCTGAATTTGTATGGTTATATAAATAATAAATTGATGTTGTCTGATGTTGGCAGAGACGCACAGAATAAAAAAAAGGTAAACCTTAAATACATTCAACAGATGATAGAGGTCGTGCACCAGACATGAGTGGAAGATTTCCCCAGACTGGTTTTGCTCTTCAGCTCAACTGAGTGGTAAAAAGGCCGCTGCCTGGGAGTGTGGACAGCTGGACCAGAACCAAAACAAAGTGATTAGAGGAAAGCTGGAGGGCAGCTGAATGTACTGAAAGACTTAACAAAAACTCAAGACGTGTTTTGTGAACATTTTCAGAAGAAAAGCTTTAATCTGCTTGTTATGCTTTGCATTCTGGACATGTCTGTACAGCTAAGGCAAGATAATGAAAATTATTCTGAAAATGAAACGTGCACAAGGAGTAGCTTAATTTTAAAGTGTGTTTTACATTCTTGTTCTGGAGACCATTTAGTCTAACATGTTACATCCTAAACTGCACAAAACCCCACTTAGAGAAATAAACACCTACTGTTTGTACAAAGCTACAACCTGATGTCCGGCTAAATTCTCATGCGTTAGCTTTCAGAGGTGGGATGGTAAAAATAACCCTGATAAAAATATGGCCTAATTGCTCATTTTGTCTAAATCATAAGAAAACCGTATGGCTGGACATCCTCTTGATAATATCAACACATGTGTTGTGCCCATAAAACCTGCATAAAGAATTAAAGTAACCTTTAAAGTTTGTTCGAAAGTGTAAAAGTGGGTGTGAACAGCTGTGCTCGCATTATAGGCTTCACAGAGGATTAGACACAATATTTTCATCCATGCATTAAATGTCAACAAGAAAAACACCTGAATAAACCAATCCATTTATAAGATTGTCCCCACGAGTTCTCATCACCTTAAAGGGACTTGATGCAGCTTTCATAAACGAACCTGTCGAGCGCCGCCCCCCGGCGCTCCGAATAGCTGCAGCCTTAAGCGGGAGCACGCACGAAATTCTCACTATTTCATAATAAAGGTTCAACTAAAGGCAAGCGTAGACATGATTCCATAAATAACCACACATTTTATTAATACAAAAGAAAATATGGTAAAACAATGCCCCCCATGCCACACACACACACACACACTGGGACCGACCGCAGAGTGGAGCTAAAATGGCTCCGGTGCCGTCTCTCTTCTCCGCTGTATGGAGTTCTATTGTGCAGCCCCGGTTACACACAACTCTAGGCAGAACTAGGTGACCCAGTCCAAGTGAAAGCTGTAATCAGTCGGTGTTCGGTTCTCCTCAAAAGGCTGTTATCGCTAACAGCAGAAGAGCCGTGTGCGCAGCGCAGCACAGCTGCCTCTGAGGCACCGTGAGGCGGACTGAGGTCCAGGAAACACCCGGGGATTTGAGGCCTAAACTCTCGAGGCCCAGTAACTTCCACAGATCGCTTTGCGCTAATTTATAATGGCAGCTTTGGCTCTGTGAAACCCTATAATCCATCAGAGAGGTTTTCAGCTCCATAAACACTGCCAAAAAGACAACAAAAACGAAAAAAGTCTGCCATAAGGAAGAAGCACAACGGTGCAATGCTGCCACCTACTGGATATAAATTTCTTATTACTTTTCTTTTCTCAAGAGCGAGCATAAGCGTCACTTGACGTCACATCCGTAGGACAGCGCGGGAAATTCGGCCCTCGAATTGCAGAACATTTTACAGCTCACAGCCTGTTCAAGATAATGGAATGATACATGGGTGGCCTCATTCTTTTTGATTTAAAAAGCATGATTACTTTGATTAAAATCCTGCATCCAGTCCCTTTAAAGTTAGGAAAAAATACAGATGTTGAGTCTAATCAGGCCTCCAGGCTTTAAATGCATTCAGGCTTTGCTGCATGAGTTTGCTCAGCTAAAAACTAATCTGCACACATGTGTCTGTTATACGTATAGTTTATATCATATTTCTATCTCGTGAACACATCTGAAAAAATGTGGCCGTCTGATATTCTAGACCAGTGCTACTCAGTAGGCGGTCTGGATCCAGCTCACAAGCCATACACTGGGTCCCCTGAGCAGTCATTCTGTCACTAAATCCATGTTGCCATCGTGAGTTGGTGCGTTATCGCCCACGCAGCTCGCAGCATGAGCATGATTGAACCACCTGTATGGGATAAGATTTGTGCCAAAAAAATTTACCAAAATATTCAGTTACACACAAAATATACCCAAATAAAGCAACCAAAAAGAACATTTCAGAAGCAAAACTGTGAAATTCAAAAGCAAAAAAATAATAATAAAAATTACTAAAAACAAACTAATTCATATGTATTTCTAGAAAAAAATCTTATTTTTACTTCTTAACAATTCTTTTTTTTTTTTTTTTTACACCTTTTTGATTCTCACATGATTCTGTGTTAGTCAGACCATTTAGGCTTTTATTCTGAAGTGCATGTTTTGGTTCTGCTCTAGGCTTTTGCTTTTGAAAGAAAGTCAGCAAAACCAAATGCCCTTCAGAATAAAAGCCTTAATAGTCTGAGTAATGCAGAATTCAGTGAGAATCAAAAAGGTTGAAGCCAGTCCCGATGGCGCAGAGATGGGAAGCAGGAGCAGGAAACGAAAGGTAAAATCCAAAATGAAGTGTTTATTGTAAAAAAAAAGAGCTAAAAAACAAAAACTGGACTATGACTTGACTAAACTGAACTACATTAGAACAGGGCTAAGCTGAGCAGGAACCGACCAGGAGTGAACAGAACAGACCTTAGCAGAACAGATGAACTGACAGGGAGCCATGGCACAGAAGGGCTTAAATACAGAGGAGGCAATCAGGGGAACACAGCGCAGGTGTAAAACAGGAACAGGTGGGGACAATAACTAATTACTGGGAGGGGTAACAAGACAGGAGCAAGGAGCACAGGGGAAACTAAACTGACATGAACATGACCACCAGTCGACCGAGACCCAAACGCCTTCTCTGCCGCGACCTGACTCGAGTGCGGTGAAGCCAGAGGGCAACGACATCATACCCGAGGAGGAGGATGATGATGAAGAAGAGGACAGCTCGACCCCCACGGCCATCGGTGGCTCCGGTGTTTCAACAGAGGACCAGAGCAGCAGCAGCCCCGCTGCTGATGGATCGTTCCAATCCCTCGGTCAGGACAGTGGAGGCTCCACTCACTCCCCTCCAGCCTCCTCCGGCGCACTGTCTCCCAGCGGCCTGGCTGCCGCGCAAACCCCAAGGAAGGTGTCATCCCGCCACAACGCCTGGGGGAATCTCTCCTATGCCGACCTGATAACAAAAGCCATTGAGAGCTTGCTGGATAAGAGACTCACTTTGTCCCAGATTTATGACTGCATGGTGAGGCATTTGGTGCAGGATCGACCGCCGCTGGTCCCAGATCAGCGTGGACCTGAGGAGACATTCGGGTCTCGGTTGACTGGCGCAAACCCTCGCGGCCCGTGCTGGTCCCTGACCAGACTTCCTCAACACCACCTCACAGGTAAATAAATAATAAATAAATCCACCGGAAACTGTGACATGGGACTTGCACAAAAACATCTCCTACACAGGCTCTTCCCCGCTAGCACGATCAGAACCAAAGCCCAATGGGTCCAGTCGGATTTTGGTTGATTAATTAATTGGACGTACTGAGTCACTTTCAGACAGCAGAAAGAGAGAGAGAGAAAGAGAGAGAGATAAAGTGAGGCAGAGAGAGAAGAGAGAGCGAGGCAGAGAGAGAGAGAGAGAGAGAGAGAGACTGTTTCTGAACTGAAAATAATCATACATTCAAAATAATATAAAATACAACACTTTCTCTGACGAGATTATTAGCTGTAAAGTGGTGAGAGCAGTGGCAGACTGCGGGAGGATTTACTACAGTTGAAATTGCACTTTTAACCAGTAGGGGGCTACACAGGAAAGTTAATAAATGCTACTTTAAAGGTTCAATGAGGAATCTAGCTATTTTACACAAACAAGTCACCCCTCCCATTGGGGATAATCCTTATGCCGTGCCTCCTCTGGACATGGGACCATGCATTGCCACAGTAACAATAAAGAGCAAAACACAAATCGTTGAAACATTCCCCCAGGTTTTTCCTCTTTCTACCTCCAAACGTTTTTTGTTTTCTGCTAGCTGAAAAGGTGTTTTTCTTTTGGGACTATTATTTTTCTCTAAAATTGAAGCACTAGCATCCGTCCGTTTCTGTCCTCATTCTTCCAGGATGTTCTGCTTTAAAATGCTCCACCACACATCACTGGAGGACCCAAGCAGTGCAGAAGTGAGGCGCTTCAGTGAGACAGACAGCCAGATTGTCCAATAGTTGCTTTTGGTCTGAAACGTATGATTGACTGAGGTTTTTACAGAACTGCGAGGGAACCACCTTATTGATTTCTTTCTGCGTTTTTGTTAATCGCCACAATATATTTATAGCTATACTATGTTAGAACGTTGCTAAGAGGCATGAAAAAAAAGTTTTAAGCTACGTTGTTGACCAAATTCCCTATGGTACCTTTAATGGGTCACTTCTGGTTTCTGTCCCAGTTCACTGTAAAAATAAAATAAAATCTTTACAATTAAATGTGCATTGTTTTCATATCTGAAATATTTATATATATGTCCAGCTATTCAAAATAACAGAGATGGGTTTAACGTGAGATGGCCTTTAAGTGGTTGTCTGAAGAAACAAACCTGCTGACTGACCTTTCATCTCATTAATAAATGGATCAGATTTTAATAATTATTACCAGTGCATCTAGATTTAAACCAAATACTGCATCAGTCACATCATGCATGTGTGAATCAATACAGCACTTTTAATCCTCACATCCCTGATCTACAGCATATTACCTGACCACAGTCAGAGTGGTTTATAAAGTATTACTCACCTCAAGTGGAAACACTCATTGGATCATTTCAGACACAATATAGTGTTATAATGGTTGTTGGGATGCAAGGCCATGGGCGTCTCAGGAACACAAACAGAGCTTTTTAAGCTATAGATGCAGGGACAAAGGGTAGTGAACTGCATCAGTGCATTCAGCCCTTCTATTTCCGTAAGCATTACCGAGCACATTAACTCTGATTTGCTCCATATAAAAATAAATGTGCCTACAGTGTGTGACAGCAGGAAGTCTAGGAGAGTTCTGCAACAGAATAAACTCAACCGGTGGGAAATCTTCTGGCACCGATGCCTTTGTGGGTTTTCCAGTGACACACAGAAGTTTCAGATGGCAGCAAAAAGACTAATTGCTATGCGGTGTATCACCCTGCCAATTACTGCCACAGAGAGTGACTTTCACAACCTAGTGGGCGCAGCATCAGCCAGTTAAGTTGGAATTATTCAGCTTACATATATAGAAGGCCTTCATCAGTAAACCCACTGCAGTGATGGACTGACAGGCATGCATGGACTCATCTGAAGAGAGATCTGATAGTTTACAGAAATGAAGTAAAATGAGCTTTATTGTGCTTTTTTGAACCTTTAATTACGAATTGGACAGAAAATGAATCATTTGTTTTATCTACCTTGCTTGTAGAAATAAATTTCTAGAAATGTCTGACCAAGACTGAACTGAATCAAAGACCTAAGCTTCTCACTTAAAGGTTCTGGACAAACTTAGCATCAAAATCATAGAAATTACATGGAGCTATAGTGTACTGTCTATATAACAATGAATCTATCTGTATTTCAGTTTTTTTATTTTGTTAAGCAATTTTGTCACAGATAAAAAAATGTGCATAATATTCCCTCATCTCATCACCAAAGGACTGTTCTGCATTCGTCACTGAATGACAAGGTCCGAGGGGTTAGCTGTTGTCAACACACTAGCGCCAATCTAAAATGATGAATCTAAAATGATGAATCTAAAGTGATGAATCTAAAATGATGGATCTAAAATGATGGATCTAAAATGATGGATCTAAAATGATGAATCTAAAATGATGAATCTAAAATGATGAATCTAAAATGATGAATCTAAAATGATGGATCTAAAATGATGGATCTAAAATGATGGATCTAAAATGATGGATCTAAAATGATGAATCTAAAATGATGGATCTAAAATGATGGATCTAAAATGATGGATCTAAAATGATGGATCTAAAATGATGGATCTAAAATGATGAATCTAAAATGATG
>SSNR01000241.1:80339-101032 GCA_006937965.1 Callopanchax toddi
ATCTAAAATGATGAATCTAAAATGATGGATCTAAAATGATGGATCTAAAATGATGAATCTAAAATGATGAATCTAAAATGATGGATCTAAAATGATGAATCTAAAATGATGAATCTAAAATGATGGATCTAAAATGATGGATCTAAAATGATGGATCTAAAATGATGGATCTAAAATGATGAATCTAAAATGATGAATCTAAAATGATGGATCTAAAATGATGAATCTAAAATGATGAATCTAAAATGATGAATCTAAAATGATGGATCTAAAATGATGATCTACATCTTCCAACAATATATACTCCTGGGACCTGAAGAGCCGCTGCTTCCTCCTCCACTACAGCCACTCAGCGTTAACCACCGGTTAGCCATGCTAGCTCCACATTTAAAAGGAGAGAAGTCATTCAGTGAAGCTATCGGTTACATTTTTCTGGTGTTACTGTATATTCAAATATACGTGCAGCAGTGAAATTGTCGGCACATAGTTATATTTTTGTACATTTTCTGTAGATTATTGAATCATACAGTGGCAGCCAGTCACTGTCATATAAACAGAGTGCTAAATTACTGGCTCGCTGCAGAAACTATGTCATAGTGCAGTGTTATCTCTGTTATCTTTAAATGCAAAAATCAAACCAACAGACAATTTTCAAACAGAAAAAAGACCGTACCAAAAAAAGTATGCAGACAATTCCTGGAAGATGAAGGAATCTATATTGACTGGCCTCCACACTGACCTGACATGAATCCAGAAGATCCAGGGACATCATGTTTAGGTCCATCTGACCCCGTCAGGTTGCTCCTCAGACTGTCCAGGAGCTCAGTGATGCCCTGGTCAGGATCTGGGAGGAGATCCTCCAGGACACCATCCATAATCGTATAAGTAACATTGAGATCTAATGTGTTTTCAATGTGTTTGTTTATTTTATTGAGCCTAAGTCTAGAGCAGTCATTCTCAAACTGTGGTACGCGTACCACTGGTGGTACGCGAGCGCCCCCTGGTGGTACGCGGAGGACCCAACCCTTTTGTTTTTAATGAAATATTGGTGACTAAAATAGTGAACTTTTTTTAAAATTAAGCGTTTGTAACGGGAGGTGGCCTAATGTGGGTAAATTTTCACCACTATTAAAGTATTTTTAGGCCTTCTGACCGCGCAGAGCGGATTAAAATCCCAGCGAGCAGCAGCTGTGTGTAATGATGGGATCTCGCCTCGCCTTTTTCCGCTTATCTAGGTCCGGGTAGCGGGCCGGGAGCCCAGACCCCCACACTCCCCAGCCTCCTCCTCCACCACCCAACTTGTCCAAACCGCCTCAACTGGTTCTAGATCAGCGGTTCTACTCCGAGTCTCCAAACTCCAAATGTCCGAACTCATCCTATCTCTAATAATCCCGGCCGCCCTGCAGAGGAAACTCATTTCAGCCGCTCTTTCAGTCATTACGCAGCCGGTCAGTGTTTGAGCGGGGGGTGGGGGGGATTGTCACCGAGGTGGCGCGCTTCCATCGGTCCGCGGCGTGCGCCCGGTCCAACTAATGAGCGCTCCTCTACCGGGGAGCGCAGCGGGACTAGAGCTGCGCACATAACGCACTTGGGTTCGGACCTGATCCATCAAGCTGATCAATACATCAATTACATTTATTTTATTCCACCTTTCTGACCAAAATGAACCACATTGAGTTTCCTGATTTGTTTGAAAACAGCTGATCTACGGGTTGCTTTGGTAACGAGGCAGTGTGGGGTGCGTGACAGCTGGAGGAGAGAGCGTGCAGACCCAGAAAACTACTTGATGTTTGTTTTTTTGTAACACGCGACAGCTGACAGTCTTCCTGTTAGTAAATAAAACTCAGAGATTTGGAAAAACTGACTTTTTGTGTGAAAGACCATTACAATATTGTTAAAATGAATGAAAAGTAAATAATGTTGACAATGTCATTATCATATTTTTTTTATTAATAAGTAATGAATAAATAAATTATTAAATTAAATTATTAAATATTAATAAATAATGAAACCTGCTCTAGACTCTAGAGCAGGTTTCACAACACTTGTGTTGCTGAGGCTCACCACATAGTTCCCATTGTGTTTTCACTTAAAGAGGAATGTGTTTGCAAACTCATCATCAGCATCTGCCCTGACTTTGACAATGATTCAAAGGTTCAAGAGAGGTTTGATGACATCATTGTAAAAAGCATATGCAAATACACAATGAACGACACCACAAAATTACACAAATTAGCACAGTATCTTCCTGAGGTACTCTGTTGTATGTAGAGTATACATACATAATGACATACATGCATGAAGGGGCTATACATAACTGTCGAGATTTATCACAACAACTCCACATTGCAGCTTAATGGTGTATAGAGTCATTAACCTTCTGTCAGAAAACCCGGAATTCACCAACGTTTTTTACACAAACATTTATTTGATTTATGGAGACGTACAAACACATCAAGAGAGTGCCAGTATTTCAGGGTTCTTATATGACCAGGTGATTAGGAGAAATGCCACATAAACAAATGCAAATACACAAAATAAATACACACACACACACACATCCTGCCACGGTTCATTATTTTGACATTATCCAGTGATTAGTGATTACTAAAAGCGTGGCGAGTCAAGATGAACATTGATTTTTCATTTTCCTTTAAAATGATACAGAAATTAATGAGCTGTGGAAATATTTAAAATTTCATTCAATGTATTAAATCACAAAACCACATAAATAAGATGGATTACATCCTGAATGCCTCTAAAGCCTGTGATTTATAAAGGGTTGTCTGTAAAAAGAACTGAAACCTGTTTATGCCTCTGTCGTTCTTTTGGTTTTGCTTCTCATTAGTATTAATTATGTTCCATTTCTCTTGCCATAGCGCCTCAGGTCATCACCCGGCTTTATGACGGTTGCTCCAGTTTAACTTTTCTTGGACTATAATGTTTTATTATGTTCAACCTAGACTTGGTTTTGATTAGTAAATCTTATACATTTCTATGTTTATAATTAAACAAAAAAACAAAACGTAACCGTTTTTGTTATTTTTGAACATCTAATTATTCAAAAACAATGTTTTTATGCCATATAGATGATCTTAGTCCCTAAAGCTGAGAGGGGTTTAATTAGATACACCAAATCAGTCTAAAGTACTTTATAAGTCACACTTTTTTTATCGCTCAGAACACCTTTCAGCATTTAAAAATAAAGAGCTTTTCAAAAGGACTTGGAGAGTTAGGGTTTGTTTTTACAAAATCAATGCATTGTTTATGTTCTCCTTTTTAGTTTGATGTGTAAATAACAATCAAATATATACAATCAGGACAAGTTTTGGGGGAAAGTCTTTAGCCTTCCTTGCTGAATTTTATTTAAAGATCAGTGATCTACAACAAGCTTTAATCATTTAAAGAGTTCATGTTTAGTTAATGATGTGTGTCTCGGGGTGAGTCAGTGGAATTATGATTGAAAATCTTTGTAAGTCAGTACGTTCTGCTCAGTCTGCTTCAACACACCAGGTTTTATTTGTTCTCAGGAAATGTTGAACATTTAAAATTGAATAAGTTAAATATATCGTATAGAACAACGCTGACGTTTAGATTAATCACTTTTAGAAACAAGTTGGATTCACTACTTTCTTTACTGACACCAATCAAAAGTCTGCACTGAGCTGTTAGACCACTAAACATGAAAATATATTTCTCCAAAATGTATGAGGAAATTAAACCCCTAGTGTTTATTATATTAGGTTAACTTTTGTTGATAATTATTTCTACTTATTGTCACAACAGTAAGATGTAATTGTAGTGGTGAAGAGGGAGCGGAGTTGAAATGCAAAGCTCTAAATTTACTAGTGCGTCTATGTTCCTCACTTGGTCATGAGATGTGGATCATGACCAAAAGAACCAAAACGTCCGAAATGAGCTTCCTTCATAGGGTGGCTGGACTCAGCCTTAGAGGTATGCTGAGGAGCTCCGTCATCCGGGGGGAACTCAGAGTAGAGACACTGCTTCTCTACATGGAGTCATCTGAAGTGATCCAGGCATCTGATCAGGATGCCTCCTGGGCGCCTCCCCATGGAGGTCTTCCAGGCACGTCCCACTTGAAGGAGACCCCCAGGAAGACCCAGGACTTGCTGGAGGGATTATGTTTTCTCCCTGACCTGGGAACGCCTTCAGATCCCCCAGAATAAACTGGAGATTGTCGCTGGGGAGAGGAAATGTCTGGGCTTCCCTCCTGGACCTGTTTCCTCAATGACCTGGTCCTGAATAAGCAAAAGAAAATGGATGGATGGATATTTAATTTTTAAAATGGTCTTTTAAAATGTTGTTTGCTTAAACAATTAACAAAGTGAACCACTGGCTGTAATAAAACATACCTGAAAACACAAAACCAAACCCACCCCTATATATAAGACCCATAAAAAAGAATAGGTCACCTGCTCATCTATTTTTTAAAGTATATTTGAATAAGGGGCTGCATGGTGGCGCAGTTGGTTAGCACTGTTGCCTCGCAGCAAGGAGGTCGTGGGTTCGCGTCCCGGCTCTGCGGCCTCTCTGCGTGGAGTTTGCATGTTCTCCCCGTGCATGCGTGGGTTTCCTCCGGGTACTCCGGTTTCCTCCCACAGTCCAAAGACATGACTGTCAGGCTAATTGGGCTGGTAAATTGTCCTTAGGTGTGAGTGGGTGTGTGGTTGTTTGTCTCGTTCGTCTCTGTGTGGCCCTGCGATGGACTGGCGACCCGTCCAGGGTGTCCCCCGCCTCTCGCCCCTTGACCGCTGGAGATAGGCACCAGCTGCCCCGCGACCCTCTGTGGAGGAATAAGCGGCTACAGAAAATGGATGGATGGATGGATATTTGAATAAAAACAATAAATAAGGCATCCATAGTTATGATTCTTTATGTAAACTGTAGAAGTTTAAAATGGTAACTTTTTTAAAACCATGCCTGCACTCAGCAACTGCTGCACATCAACAAGAGAGGAACCAAGGCCTCCAGAGCCAGAGGTTTTTCTGTAACGCTGCATATCGCTCTACCAGGTCACTCTGAGACACGAGGGTAAAGCGTGCCCTCTAAGTCAGTGTAGTTTACAAATGAAAGATAATTTTTCAGTTCACCTACCCCACCGAGTACTGACTGTGGCATTTATAAATCATTCATGATGGTTAAATAATATGAGTCAAACATGTATTAGGGTTTCTCTTTTTTCAAGGACCATTTAAGAAAAACCATTCATCTTTTATGAAGGTAAACCGAAGCAAGTGAGCATGAAGTTAGAAAGAGCAGCAGGATGGAGGAAAATGGAGACGGAGAGCAGAAAGAAATTCAATCTATAGATCTAAATATTTTAAAGCAGAATACAACATTTTTAATGTTATGAAATTAATATGAAACAACTGAAAAGGTGAAAAACTGTTTGTATTGAAGATTTACACCTAAAAAGCCTATAAGTTTAATGAAAATAAACAAGAAAAACTTTGAAATTTGATTTGTAAATGTAAAAATTAAGTTTTGTGCTCCCTATTTAAAAAGCATATCCTTTTTTTCTTTACCTTTATGAAACTAGACTTCTAACTAACAAACAATTCAAGAAATAAGGTCTAGTGTAAACCTGCTAGCCAGCAGACGTGTTTGACACTCTTTCAATAAGTCAGCAGTTAGCAGCAAATTAGTATTTTCTGTATTATTAAAACTAAAACGAGAACTTTTTCTGAAATATCAGTTGATTCACATGAGCATGAAACATAGTTTTTTCATTCGTTCTGGTGCAGCTGCAGTTCCGCTTGTGAACAGTAGGAGTCACCACTGAGAAGGCAGCATTGCTAAACAGAAATGGCAGCAGAAGAAGAGTTGAATGCTGTTAAAAAGTGCAGTACAGGAGATACATTCTTTAAATTCACTAATATTTTTTTAAAGTGGAAGGCTGAAGAAATGAAACTTTAATGTGATCTGATTTTACTGGTGGCTACACAGACGTCATCAACTGAAATATTTAGATTAAACCTCGTGCACATGTGTGTCTGTATAAGTTCTTATGTGAACTGATTAGGATGTGTCCACAAGCCTACTTTTATTCTAACTGTCCTGTCATGAACTTTATAACTAATAATAACTTGAGGGATTCTGAGATGGAGCTTTGATGGGTTTTTTTTTTTTATAGTTTTTTTGGAGCAGACTGAAAACCAGAGGAGATGGAGCCTCTCAGTGCTGGAACTCTGGAATGATCTACCATCCAGGTCAAACTGACTCCCACGCTTGAAACTTTAAAATCCTTTTTTAATAACTAAAACAGCAGTTCAAAATGACATTTTTTTAATCAAAATATAATAATTTTAAGATCTGGACACACATGAGCATCAGCATTCCTTCCTCTCTCACACACTCACACACCTCTACTCAGCCAGGTTTATTGTAAATGTCACACACCAACATGATGACAGAAACTGACTCATACAGAACTAAAACCACAGGACAGTCATATTCAACTATATTTTCCATCATTTACCTTTTTTAAAACTTTGATGGACAAATCTGAAGGTTGTCAGTCATTTTGACGGATTACAGTTCACACACCTAAAGCACTTGGTGGAGAGTCAGCAGATTAATTCTCTCTCTCTTGATGACCTCGATGGCTTCACTCGAAAACATTTTGACGGCAGCTGAAAGTCAAAGTTTTGTCCAAATCCTCATTAACTGTGAATGGACTGACAGTGGAGGATGAAGGTGTTTGATGTCGCTTAAGCAGGAGGTGATTCAGGTCCACGGGGACCAGGAGGAAGTTTTCAGTCCCCAGCAGGTGAACTGTTTCTGTTTTTAATCTTTTTTTTTCAATTATTTAAAGGCATACTCAGTAGCCAGGTAAACAATGTAGCTTTTAACGTTTTTTTTAAAGCCTCTTAACAACGTTCTAATATAATATAGCCATAAATATATTGTGGAGATAAACAAAAAAACCCCGAAAGAAAACAATATAGTAGTTGTCCCGCAGTTCTCTAAAAACTTCAGCCATTGGACAATCCAGCTGTCTGTCTGCTGCATTTCCTCACTGCTTGGATTGGTATTAATCCGCCCGGACACATTTTGGTGCAGAACATCCCGGAAGTGAAAGTGAAAGTAGAAGTAAGACAGAGCCGGCGGGTGATTCCATTTTAAGATAAAAATACCAGAGTCCCCCCCAAAAAACACCTTTTCAGCTAGCAGAAAACTAAAAACGTTTGGAGGTGAAAAGAGGAAAAGCTGGGGGAACATTTCTGCAGCTGGAGTTAGACTCTGCTTTGTCACCTTTGCAAACCGTGGTCCCAATGTCCGCGGGAGGCTGGTGTATGGATTTTACCCGACGGGAGGGGTGAGTTCACCGAGACGTGTTTCTGTAAAATAGCTAGCGAGACCTCGTTTGTTTACCTGGCAACTGAGTATGGCTTTAAATGCAGAGTGAACATAATATTTTCTATAAGTTGAGTATCAGGCGTGGATATTTGATGCTCATCTGTAAATCATTTCTGTGTGTGTGTGTGCGGTGTGACCCGACACATCCGGCAGAATAATTCAATTAATTGTTCAGGATGAGTCGAGTCAGATAGCAGAGAGAGAGGGGAAACACCTGTCATAAATTTAAAGCATTTTTTTAAATGCTCCGGTTTTGACCGAGTACTGACTCTGATGACCTCTGGCCGGGTTCGAGCTCTTTTGAGGTTCAGTTGAAGAGCTTCCTTATGGGTACTGCTGCTGCGACACAACCAGACAGAGCGCTACACCGGGTTACAGACACAGGATACCCTCCCTCTCTCTCTCTTCTGATCAAACCCAACTCAACAATTAATTTAAATATTAGACCCTAATCGACTCGACCGTTCAGGTTGGTTGAAAATGAGAACTCTAAATAAAAACACAAACTTAAGAGCTGCACGAAGCCAGGCAAAGAGCTGCATGAAGCCAGGCAAAGAGCTGCATGAAACCAGGCAAAGAGCTGCATGAAGCCAGGCAAAGAGCTGCATGCGGCTCAAAAGTTGCAGGTTGGCCACCCCTGCCATAGTTAGATAAGTGGGATAAAGCTATTAGTAACCAGCCCAGCCATTATCCTGATCTGGCAGTACTCCTTTAGCTTTAGCTTAGCAGAAAACAATGTAAGTGAATGTCTATTGTGAGACAAAAAGTCCTTAAAATCACTTAAAGGTCCCATGACATCGGTTTCCATGTTTTCTGACTTATCTATCATGTTGCAACGTTGAGTTCTCACCTTAAACCTGCCAGAAAGAGCAAAAAACGGCGTCCATCTGTCTCCTAGTCCAGCCAGTGAGAAGCTCTTCCAGATTTCAGACCCAGGTTTCAAACAGTTTTTTTCACTCCAGCCCGCTATGAGGTCATAGTGATCCGGACTTGCTTATATGGTAAATTCTCCTCCCACATGCACGTTCACGACACCTGGAGCGAGGCAGTGCCGCCACCATTGCCCATAGACCGTGTAGTGTTTAGTTTCAGTTTCGTTTCTCTTTCACGCGACGGCACTGCCCCCTGCTGCAGCAGAAGTGTCAGGCTGCCAAATAAGGAGAAACCCAGCAGAACCGGAAGGCGGCGCTTTCTTCTGATCTCTGAGTTGCTCGTTAGGAAATAATTACAGCGTATTTTGAGTTATAATGGTGCAACGCTAATCTAGAGGCATCAAAGATTACACCTGTTTAATATAAAGTGATTTAAATATGGAGTCACAGGCACTTTAATAGTGATACTAATGATTCTAATTCTGCTTGGTGACCTCAATAATCATATTGACTGCAAATGAAAAAAAGTAACATGAAGGAATCACAGGTGCTATTTTAGACTCGGGACTACTTTATGACAAAGAACAGCTGTAAGCCTCCACTGAACGGCGCAAGGACATGACGCAGCAGCCTCAAAGGAACCTACTGTGGCTACTAGGCTAAACCCGAAAAAGTTTTTGAAGATAATCTCTGTGCAGCCTGCGCCTTTGTGTTATTTTTCTTCTTGTTTTCAAACTACATGTTTTTGGAAGTACGTAGGTGTCTTTGGGACCGCTACGTCATGTCCTTAATTAATTTAGGTTGGACTAAGTAGGATATCACTGAAGGCCTAGGGGGGAATGCATGGCCCGCCACTGATTGTTGTTAATTAGTTAGAGGCTGCATGGTGGCGCAGTTGTTAGCACTGTTGCCTCGCATAAAAAGTCACAGGTTTGAATCCCAGATGCGGCCTTGCTGCGTGGAGTTGTTCTAACCATGTTCTCCTCCGGGTTCTCCGGTTTCCCCCACAAATCACAACATGCCTTAAGTAATAATGTAAGTCACTTTAGATAAAAACGTCAGCCAAATGAATAAACATTAGCTTTTTATTGAGATAACTAGCGATTGCTAATGATAGCCAAAATTTGGGGGAAAAAAGTTTTTTGTGTGTAGGCTATTTGTTCGCATTTTACATGTTTTTGTATCTTAATAATTTTGTTGTTGTTCTTGTGCGTTTTAGAGATTTTAAGGTTACCTTCAAGCCTTTTAGTGTTTTACCTTCACTGTCCAGGTCATGCTGTTTATATTTTACTGATGCTCTGAATTTATGGCTGTTTTCTTTTTATTTGTACAGCACTTTGGCGACCGTGTGTTTTTAATGTAAAATATAAATAATGTGGATTGGATGGTTTTTCAGAGCTTTTCACAGATCTACTCCTGAAAGGATTAGCAGCTGTTCTAAATGTTTTCCACGTGTGAATAATCTTTTTCTTTAAACTTTTTCTAAATTACCTTTAATCATGATGCAAAACAAACTCTGAACTTAAAAGAGGATGTTTTTTACCGTGACTGTATGTTGGCGTTAGTAGCAGTGGCGGCTGGTGACATTTTTTTTTTTTGGTTTTCAGATGCACAAAAACCCACATCTCACCACTAAATCAGGGAATGAAGCAAAATGTTTTCATCTGACTGAAAATGTTGCTGGTAAAAATCCTTAACACCAGTTCACTAAAATATGAAGCAGTTAGGTCACACACAGTTTAGGTCTAATTCTACACATCAAACAGTAAAGAAATCATAATTTCTTCATGAGGAGACCTTAGAATAATATAAATAAATATATTCAGATACAAATAAAAATTAAAAAAACAACCACAATGTGGTCACAGCAGAAATAAGAGTTTCAGGGAAAAAACAACCTGAACTAAACAAGGTCAAAAACACAACTTATTATTCACAATGAAGTTTCTACAGCTTTCTACTGAGAGCACAAATTCTGTTGATGAAAACACTGGTTCTCAGCAGTACCAGGTATCAGGTCCTGAACAAAAAATGCATTTATTTTAAATCCTGAAGGTCCACAGTCACAGTTTAGACCATCCAGCAGCAAGAGTTGATGAAAACCAGCTAAACTGAGATCATATTACCGGTACATCAAATATCTAGGGTCATGACTGAAATAAACTCTGACAGTTCAGTTCAGTGCATGCAGGCCTGGACAGTCTGAACCAGCCCTGTCTGAACCGGGACCCGTTCTGAACCGACTCAGTAAAAAAAGTGAGAGAACAGTTTAAAACTACACCTAAATGCAGATTATACACAGCACTTTTTATTTATTATACATACACAGTACGTATAATAGATAATCGTTCAGTTTAATTTTCATTATTCTTTTAAAACTATTTTGTGATTCCAATTGTCTTCTTCCTCCTCCTGTGAGACTGGTAGGGCAGCACCCTAGCGCCCCCTATTGATGGGTGTAGCACCATCAAATATGCTATAACCTCTGACCATTGACCTCTGTTGACCATCACAACAATAATCCATTTCTTTCCCAATAACTTGGAATACAATGACTCTTGGATTATGTTTAACCTGAATCAAGATCCCTACAGGTGTCCTACTGTCCACTTTCAGGTGTCCATCTCCCAGATGACCTTAACTGGACACTAACTGGTCTAATAAAACACTGTTTTAAAGATGTCTCTTCTGTAACACCAAGGACTGGTGTTCAAACTGTAATCTCTTGTTTACAGAACATTCTCCTGTAGTGTTCCTGCTCAGGGTCATCCACACACTCACTCTTCAAAGTGTTATAA
Source organism: Callopanchax toddi (assembly GCA_006937965.1). Classification (NCBI taxonomy): domain Eukaryota; kingdom Metazoa; phylum Chordata; class Actinopteri; order Cyprinodontiformes; family Nothobranchiidae; genus Callopanchax; species Callopanchax toddi. Next base: position 91,390 of record SSNR01000241.1, read on the forward strand.
TGATTCTCTGCTATGTCATGCATTTCTACATTTATAATGTGAGTGTTTAACGGGCGGAAGTCATATGTGAGTTGGTAACTCCCCACAGTCCCCTACCCAATCAGAGCTATCCACCAGTCCACTAACTCAGTTTTGATTAGTACACTTAATATCTTCTGATTGGTTGAATTTAAGATAACGTAGTCTCAAAACTAATATTCAGTTCCGGTTTGAATCAGTCGGAGTCTGTGCTACAACCTGAATGTAGTCTTAGTCTTTGCTACAGCCTGAAAGCAGCCTAAGCTGCTATCCTTCAGAGTCTTAGCTGAACCTTCATCAGCTTTGAACAAGGCCTTGAGAGACACCTGCTTGTGTCTCTCCCTCTTGTCTCTCCCTCACCACTGGAACTGATCAGAAATGACTTCAGCATGCCTGCTGAAATGCCTCCCTTGCTGACCCGGACGTATCCACGGACTGCCCGGCGAGGTCCTCGGCGGCCACGCCTTCCAGGACCACCACTCCGAGTCTGGGGACTCCAGCCTCAGCTCGTGGAGAAACCAACGCCTGCCAGATCCAGGAGCGTCCACCTTTCAGTGAGCGAACACCACTTTCTGATCGAGAGGTTTGCTTTGATAAAGCTTAATTCTTCCACTCTAAATTAAGCCAAACCAAATTCCATAACAACTCAAATTAGCCCTAAATTGACTCTTAAAGTCCCAACTAGGTTAAATAAATTAACTAACTTCCCTAGTCATTAAAACATATACTACAGTCCGTTAAAACTCACAATTAAACTATCTTTAACATCCTCAACATGTTTAAGAATATTAATTGTGTTTACATCAAACTTTCAAACTGTCTCTGTCTGTGTTCTTAGGTTTTTCAAATTAAATGATTGTTCAATCTTTATCTGCCTCAGCTTCACGTGATTAATAAGGTATTTCAATTCACTGTACTCTTTCAAAGAACCTAGATACCTTCAATAAATATTAGCTCAGGGTTAAATGACAGTTTATCACTTTTCATTATAAACCAAAAATAAGTTCCAATATTTATCTGAAGAGGGTGTAGTTAAAATAACTAATAGTTATTCCAAACGCTACATGGGGCTCCACTGATTAGTATGGAATTATTTTTAGTCTATGGCTTTTAAAATGATAAATATTTGATGAATAGCAAATTTCCTCTTTGATTTGCAAACGTTGAGGAGCCATTTTGGTCCTTAGATGAAGTAGGATGCGTCACATTATTGTACACAGTACGATCTGATTAATATATAAAATCTTACAGTAACAAATAAGTACTTACTCTTAGAATGAAGCAAAAATGATTGATACATGCACAACCTGCATTCTGGTATTTAAATAGTGCTACACTCCTCCTACAATTACTTTGAATACAAGACAGCTCTGCTTTGAAGGCCTAAGACGAGCTGGTGATTTGATGTTTTACTGTTGCTCCTGAAATCATTTTATAGACGTCTGTGCTCATCTCCTATCTATCTCTAACTGATGCAGTCGGACCAGGTTTTTATAATCATCTCACATCTGACCCACTAATACATGCCCCCATGGCTTGTACACACTCAGGTGCAGATAAAACTGCCCTTCAGGGTGAAATTTAACAGTTTTTTCCCTTTTTCAGAAAAACATTCAATGAGATCTCAACATTCTCTCATTCAATGGCAGCTTATGTACAAAGACTGCCTTCACATTAATATCAGTCACACCCTGACTCATAAGAAAAGGAACCAAAAACTGTAAAATGATACAGTGATGAGTAAGTAACACACAGATACTTCACTTTGTTTGTTCATAATGAAATGCATCATATTATTGTCACAGATGCATCCTGGGTACTACGTGTTGCTCGGCTCTAGATGCAGTAGATACACAAGAGTAGGTTGGGAAGCAGTGAGTGCAAGCTTAGTCACCACCAGTGACCCAGAGTTCTATTTATTTTGCTGTTTGTGTCAGAATATAGGACCTGTAGTAATGCTCTGTCCTGTATAGTGGATACAGCAGCCTGTCATTGAAGAGGCTGCTCAAAGCCTCTAACATCATGCTGAGGGTAAGAGCAGCTGTTCAAGAAAGACTTCTGTTTGGACAGCATCCTTCTTCCACCCTCATCCTCCAGCGGGTTGAGGGAGGGATGGACACTCCTGATCAGTCCGCTTGTCTTCCTGTCCCTCCCTGAACTCCCACTGCCCTATGAAACCACAGCATGCATAACAGCTGAGGCCACCAGTGTCATTAAAAACACCTAATGATGGCTTGCACTTTTGAAATGAGTTAACTCAGAATGTGTTAGGTGGTGACAGGTGTGACATTGCAGGTCTGAGCTAGAGTGGGGGTGGAGCTCAAACATTGTGAAGCTCCCTAAGCGTACAAGCAGCCACCCAACGATGGTTGACTTGGAAGGTGCCTAACAAGTCTCTGTCAGTGGTTTCTGGTTGCAACAATAACAGATTTGCTATAACTTTAAAAAATTAGGTGTGTTGCCAAATAGCATCATCCTCTGTGAAGCAACACATAGATCGGAATCAGAATAATAATTTGTCATTGAATCAGCGTCCTGGTACAACGAGATGCATTTCAGTATAACCTGACCAAGATTAGACACTCAGAACATGTAGACACATTACAGGAACAGGCAGACCGCGGACACCACCCAGGGGCGCAGAGGGGATAGATGGTAAACAAGAGGGAAGTTGCATAAGGATAAAAAAATTGTCTCATTTCTCTGCCCTCCTTATGGAAATTCAGAGACTTGACGCAGGAAAAGAAACGCCTCACTACATTCAGAGCAGACAGACACAACGTTGTCACACATGATGTGAGTAGGGTTGGTGTGGGAGCTCCAAGCAACCCCACAAAGTCGCCGCTAGTGCGCAGCCTGCAGCGAGGTCACTCTAGAGAGGGAGGAGTGTTGAGGAACGAGGAGCACGAGGAGGATTTCTGCTCTGGTGACCTGAGTGTGGATTAATAACCACTGCAGTGTTTCCTAACATGTCCAGGTGTGGTTTGTCCCCTGATGACTTGTCAACCCATCGCTGAGTAGTTCATGATAACATTAAAATGACTCATACAGAACTTTTTAACATTTTAACAGGAATCACGAGTTGACAAATTAATGAAGAAAGTTTGCAGTTTAATGATTCAGCCGTTTTTAACACATGCTGGATGTGCTCTGTGTCATTTATAAAAATGCAATCACTTCATGTGAGTTGGCATATTTCCTATACATAACTGTTGGGAGTAGGCAGGGAGCTTAAAAGATTTATTAAATGAGACACAAATTAATTATGCATTTCAAAGACTTGAGGCTGTACTTGCTTAAAAAAAAGAGCCTTAACCCCAGAAAGAAGTCATTTTTACATTTTAACAATATATTCAAATATTTTAAAAACATGGCAATTTAGGGGTTCAACATATGTATTTGATATGTATTATTGGAACTGATGATGGGTTACATTTAAAAAAATTTTATTGTTAAAGCTTGATTCTTCATGAGCACATAAATGTGTGAAAGTACCTTAATATTAGTATTTTAAAGGTAAAAGTTTTACAAATATGATAAAAACAGATGAAAACTTAAAAGGTATAAACATAAAAAAACAATAAACTTTAAATCAAAGAAATAAAAAGAAAACTACTGAAATATCCTTTTCAATGCCCCCAATACCAATCAGTGGTTGAAACGTTACATTTCCAAGTATTTCAGTTTTAAAGGTTGAATTAAAAACAACCTATTTAGTTCGACTAGAAGAAAACATCAGCTCTGGTTACAGTTGCTGTGGAGCCCAAGGACCAACCTGAGCCCTACCAGCTACAGTGCTGATATTTCTCTAATCTCAAACTTTTCCCTAAAACAAATCAATTTTAATTTGCCGTGCTCTATGATGTGAAGAACAATGAGCCGGCGTGTCATCTCCTAATATGTGATGTCACCCTGAGGACTGAGCTCAGCCCAGAGGCAAATGAACTGAGCAAAATGTAAAGTGATTGTGACACGTCCAGGCCCGACCCTCTAGGCTTGACTGTGGGTGTTTCTTTTCTGTGAAGAATGTAAAGGCATATTAAAGTTAACAGACAGATATCTGTCAAGTCTGTGTTCATTAATTATCATGAAGTAGTTTAAAGCTGTGAGACTGATGAGGCTTTGCTCTCCAGTAGTAGTTTATGCCAGTTGGAATCCAAGACTATCACACAATTTATTTCTGGGCCGACTGACTCATTAGTCTTCATTATAGTCACTCATTCATCCATTTCCTGTATGTATTTTGTCCTTTTGATGGTGGAGGTGGTGAACTTGTCCTTTCAGTGAGAGCCAGGACACACCCTGGACGAGTCAGCAATCCGTCTCAGAGCCAACAAGGAGACACAAACTTTATTCACTCTGAAGGCCAGTTTAGAATTCTACTCTTCTGAACTGTGTTAGACACTAAAGTACTCTGAGAAAACTCACAGATGCACAAGGAAAACATCAACACCTCTCACTGAAAGGCCACAGCTAAGATGTGAACAGGTGACAGTATAAACTACTAAAAGTACCACCAAGGTCAAAGGTTTTGAGAATGAAATAAGTGTTGGTTTTCATAAAGTTTGCTGCTTCATTATTTTTAGATTATTTTTGTTAGAGATCAGAGAGACCAGACAGAGAGGGTTTGGGCATGTAGGAGGGATAGTGAATGTATCAGTAGAAGGATGCTGAGGTGGGAACCTGGAGGAAGACCAAAGAGGAGATTTATGGATGCAGTGAAAGAGGACATGAAGCTGATTGGTAGGAGAGTAGATGATGTAGAGGACAGGGTTAGATGGAGACAGATGATTGGCTGAAGGAAAATGCCAAAAGGAAACAGAAGAATGAGATTCATATAGTGTACTGAGGTATGATTACAAGCAATTTGTACTCTACAAGGGGAATTTATTGAAAGTTAAATGGAGGTTTATGCAAAGATAAGAGTCCAGGTTGGCAGCCTGTTTTTGTCCTGCATGGACGGCCTCTCACCCCCCCCCCCCCCCCCCCCCCCCCCCCCCCCCCCCCCACACACACACACACACACACACACACATGACGTACCTAATCCCTTTCTCTGTGATGGTTATGGTTCTTGTGCTATGTTGTGTTTAGTTTCTTGTGTTTGGTCTGTTTTCAGTGTATTTTTGTGTATTTGATCGATTTGTTTGCATCAGTTTTTGTCTCATCTGGTTTCCTTCAAGTGATCAAGCCTCAACAGTAAATCTACAGCACCACAGTTTTTTTTTGTTTTTTGTTTTTACCAGATCCTCTGCAGCTATTACCAGCTTCTGTTCTATTCGCTGTTTTTTTTTTTTTTTTAATTATATATCGTTTTGGGATTTTTCCTGCCTGCCTGCTTTGCCTGCATCCTTGGATCATGACAGAAGTCCTCTTTCACTTTCAGGTTAAATGAGAGGAACTCAGATTTCCAAAAAATTCAATTCTCAGCAAAAACACTCCTGATGCTGCTATCACACACAAGAAGATGCTAACATAAACGCCACAGCACCCACCTTCAAAATAAGAGCTGGTTTCAAAATAAAAGCAGCTTTTGGACTTGTGACAGAATGACATCCTGTTTTTTCATTCACCTCACAAATGCTGGATGGAGACGCTAATGGACCATATGGACTATGAGCCTTAAAATGCCCACGTTCACTGTACATGGCATTCTGTCAAAAATAAAGATTCCTGTTGCAATTGTGTGCAGTAAATAAGATATCGGAATGATATATTTAAATAGTGTGAAGAACGACATGGATTCAGGTCACGTTTCAGCTGTTTATCCTTTCATTATGTTCAGTCTACAAGCTGACAATCAGACATCAACACACAGAAGACTGAGGATGTTAGGCGCTGAAGTTACTAACATTCTGTTTAGGCTGGTGAAACTATCAGGAGATTTTTTTGTGGGAAATACTTTGAGCTTTGAGGAAGCTACTGTCTATAAGATCTTGTATTGAACACTGACTGAAATTGTCAGTAAACAACATTAAAGTTCAAATATTCACAACCTTATTTCTGACAGCTCTCCTGTAGGAGTAAATGTGCTTTTAACTCATAGTTAGAAAATGGACACAGCAGTATTGCAGCTTATATCAGTTGCTAGTCTAGTTAGGGCTGCATGGTGGTGCAGTTGTTAGCACTGTTGCCTCGGAAGGTCGCAGGTTTGAATCCCAGCTGTGGCTTTTCTGCATGGAGTTGCATGTTCTCCCCATGCATGTGTGGGTTTTCTTCGGTTTTTCCCACAATGCATTTATCTTTTAGGTAATTTATCAGAGGTTTTGCTAAACTGCTTCTGTTTTCATGATGTTGGTAAAGTTGTTCTTTCTGGGATTTCCTGCTCCAGTATTTTTTCTGCTGTTCACGTCTGGAGTCAAAACCAGATGAAGCTGGACTTTAATCAGTACTTTGACTTAATGAGATCAGTGAGCCGACCAGCGGTTCACCTTCCATCACAAACAAACGAGGAGTAGTGAAAAGAAAACTTTATCTGAAGGGATCAGATAAAACGGATCACTTTATTTTGATGACATGAAGCCATCAGAGGTAAACGGTTCAGATCGATCAGCTGCTGTCAGACAGGAGACGTCGTTATGAAGAGAACTGACAGCAGCACTGAGAGAAAAACTGTTAAAATACTGATGATCTGAGCAGGTTTACTGAGATTAAGAGACACAATTATTAGTAAAAATAGCTGCAGGTTTCCTGTAAAGACTCTGAACTGTTTGTTTTGTCTTGTTATTCTCTAGTTTGGTTATTTTAGTGATCTCACATTTTATTATTACCATGCTTCACATCCTGATCCTACTGAGCGTGTTAAACCCAGTTTGGTCAAATCGTTTTTGATGTACAGCTCAGTGATGTACGGTGAGGTTGATGACAGGTCAGGCACCGACTCCTCTGGAGCCAGATACAAATATATGAACCCAAAGTGGAAGCTTATATTTCTCTTTTGACCTTAAAGACATACTATGCAGTTTTGGCTTGTTTTTAGCACCCCCTAGTGTCCATTTTAAATCACTGTTGTAATAAGTTTAGCATTGTCTTTGCTCAGAAACACCTAAATCTAATTGTTGAAATGTCTCCTCAGCCTTCACTGCTTTCTACTGGAGCGGTTCATCACTCATTCAAAGTAATCAGCCGTGTTCAAGCAGGGAAAGATTAAAAAAAGCAGGAATCATGAGACAAAAACACTCCGGCGCTAGCATAACAGCTAGCCATATTGGGTTAGCCTAACAAAAAATGTTTTAATGAGTTTGAATCTGAACACTGATGTTCTCCATAATGCTGTATGTCTGTTTTTTCTCTTCCAGAGTTTGACCTCCACTGTCCATCAGCCTGTTAATCACTGATAGAATGAATCAGACTTCTGTTTCAAGAGTTCACAAACTCCAGTTGTGTCTCAGATTTATGCACAGTGATATCCGAAGTCCAACACGTTGTTCTGCAGAAGAAGAAGAGCACGCTGTGACTTGTTACCATTACAGGACTCAGCACTGCCCTCTAGCAGCATGGTACTTCCTGCCTCACCGTGTATTTTCACTGCTAATTTATGGCTGAAAAGAAAGACTGAATGTCACAAACATTCAGCATTCAGCAACAACATTTGATTTCAGACCAGCACATGGTGCTGCTCCCCCTCAGAACTGCTTGTCCCTGCTTGTGTATCAGTATTCTCTGCCTCACCTCAAAATTGTGTTTCTGCTCTCAGATTCTCTACCAACATTCTGCTGCTCTGTCTGAACATCCTGCTTTTCCCAAGTTTCTTTCTTGTGTTTGTGAAACTTCTGCTATTTTTTTAATGATTCTTAAGAATGTGATCTAAAATCCCAGCCAACAAAAAAATCCAACAGTACTTGCACTGTTGTCTTCATGTGGGTTTGCTTGTTTTACCTGGCAGCACTGGTTATTGGTTTAATTTGGATCAAATCTGTAAACCTAAATCTTATTAAGTAATACTGCTTCTGCTGAAGGCTGCATGGCGGTGCAGTCGGTAGCACTGTAGCCTTGCAGCAAGATGGTTACAGGTTTGATTCTTGGCTGCAGCCTGTCTGCATGGAGTTAGCATGTTCTCCCTATGTCTTATCTGATACACAATGAGGAGCCACAGCCGTCTTTAGGTTTCATTTTCACTTTTGGAGTGATGAGCTTTGACAGTTCGCTTTTATGGCAGCAAGAGTTTACTGCCATCATCCCCACACCCCCACCCCGGATGGAGATTTGAACCTTTTGCAGCACCAGATGGTTTAAACTCTTAAAAACACAATGCCACCAGGGGAGTTTCACCCCATTAATAACAGGACCCATGGGTCCACTCTACAGATCAGGCAGGAGATGTGATTCAATCATTATAAACATATTTTCATTAATAAAAAAGTCCTAATTTAATAAAATGATTAAAATGCTAATTTAAAAAAGCAGGCTGAGGCTTGCAGGGCTGGTTGGCCAACTAAAATACCAACCAAATCACGCATTCACAGCGCCATGCATTCAGGAAGTGCACACACACACACACACACACGTGAAAAACTCCTGGCACCAGGGCCTGCCGTCACCGCTGGTAGCTCTCAGCCTGTGATAAAAGAAAAGAAAGTTACAAACAATACAACAGAGTTAAAATGAGATAAACCAATGATAAAGCCTGCTTTCTTCCTGCAGGAGGAGGCAGGCTGTCCACAGGACTAGTGACCAGGGCCACCTTAACTAGCCGATAGGCCCCGGGGCTGAGAGGCTCAGTAGGCCCCCCACGGCCCGAAAACTTCCTCTTACTGCACTCTGTCTTATAAACAATGTCAATACATATACTACACATGCTTAAAAACTAGTGCTGTCATGCGATTAAAAAATGTGTGCGATTAATTAATTATGATCTGTAATTATTTAATCTAATTAATCACATTTTTAATCGCACCTAAAAACTGCTGTGGAAAGCCCTCATATTGATGAATTCTTATTTACACATTGTTGTGGCAGACCAAAGATTGATATATAACAACAAAATGTGTCTTTATGAAGTCATTTATTGTTTTAAACTGACTTGAACAAATGCAGTCTGGTTTCTGCCTGCAACCATTTATTTTGGACCAGCAAGGGGAATATTGCTGTTCTTTTGTAAATCTAAAATAGTAAACAAAATAAAAATAAATATCAGGTCCATATAAAGTGCTGTAAGATAACATAAAGAACAGAAGACTTTTCTGAGCAATGCAATTATTGAAGACTGAACTTGTTGCTTTTTTTCTTCTGCTTCAGATAATCTAAAATAAATCTAATGGACCCATCACAGTGCTGTACGTTAGCATATCAAAAATGACTTTCTTCATCACAAAATAAAGTGCTGAAATAATGTCAAGCAATCACTTCTAGTGGGCTAGAGGACATATCAGCTATAAAGACCTCATGCTTCTCATTTATTTTTTTTCAGCCAGTTGCTGAGACAGACCAGCTTGGTCACATTATCTGGTAGCAAAGCTGCCCTTTTCTTCTGCACTATGTGGCCTGCAAGGCTAAACAGTCTCTCACAAGGAACAGAGGTTGCTGGAGAGGCCAGGTACTTGCGTGCCAGGGCTGACAGCTGTTCATAGGCTCCTGAGTGAGCACACCACCACTGCAGGGGACAATCATCAATACTGATGCTGGG
>SSNR01000241.1:117826-129667 GCA_006937965.1 Callopanchax toddi
AGGAGGCCCCCGGGTCGACCCAGGACACGCTGGAGAAAATATATCTCTGGTTTGGCCCTGGAGCGCCTTGGGATCCTGCCGGAGGAGCTGGTAGAAGTGGCTGGGGAGAAGACCGTCTGGAGCTCCCTAATTGGGATGCTGCCCCCGCGACCCGGACCCGGATAAGCGGAAGAAGACGAGACGAGACGAGATTACAGAAATGTTCACCCTCTTCAAAGTGACTGACCTATTTCAACCAGTGGCGGCTGGTGAAATTTTTTTTGGGTGGGGCGTATTTTTACAAATCAGTTTTCAGATGCGCAAATAATCACATATCACCACTAGAGCAGGGAATTAAGCAAAATATTTTCATCTGACTGAATATTTTGCTGGTAAAAATCCCTACCACCAGTTCTCTAACAATGTGGAGCTGTTAGGTCTAATTCTGCACATCAAACAGTAAATAAATCATAAAGTCTTCATGAGGAGACCTTAGAATAATATCAATATAATCAGATACAAATAAAAATAAAAACAACCACAATGTGGTCACAACAGAAGTAAGAGTTTCAAGGAAAAACTAACCTGACCTCCACAAGGTCAGAAACACAACTTAATATTCACAATCAGTTTTCTACTGACAACACAAACACATAAATCCATCTCTAACTAACAGTCAGATCATTAATGTTACAATTCAGACAACAACCACTAACCAAGCAAGTCAATCAGCTCAACTACTGAAGTGAATTAACAACAAAATAAAGTCAAATCCACTGATATGTCCATCAAAATAAGTAAAATTACGGTTTTAGACCACTCATACAAAACTCCCATAGAGCGCCATTCGTTTTTTATTAAAAGTGTCATCCAGTGCCTCAAAACGGGCTAAACTATATGAACCAACATTCATTCAACAGTATGCGTGTCCCTCTAATATTTGGCTACAAAGGCATGTCGCTATTTAAGGTATAAATCCACAAAACAGTAGGTCTCTGCCATTTGCTGATAGGCATTTTCAATAGCAAAAATCGGCGAGACACATCAATAAAACGAAAGAAAAAAACAAACAAAGTCACTCACCATGGAGTTGATGAAATCAGGACCCATGGAATAAAACAGCTTTTTGTCACAAGCTGCCAAGAAGGATTCTTTGAATAAATATCCATTTTAGTTCTCTTCAGTTTTAACTCACGTCTGCTGCCAGGCAGGAGCAAACGATCACTCTGTAGAGCTTCCAGGTCAACAACCGGTCTAAGTCATTCAATACGTTTTTCTATTTCTTTTTTACTTTATTTGTACTCACTTATGACTTATCAGTGTGTTACAGTGCCATAATTAATGATAAAAACTAAATTAAATACTTAAAAAATAAGCATTAATCCTCTGGTTTTGACTGTGCCGTTGTGCGCATGTCAGGGACGCTATGACCTGCGTCCCGATGGGTCTCCTATCTTTTGCATTAAGGATGATTTCCAGTGCGCATGCGTCAGGAAAATATTACCAGTGCGCATGCGCCAGGATCAGAAAACAATGCGGTGTCTTGGGACGGCGTCCGGTCCAGACATGCACAGTAGATCCCAGAGAAACAGGACCTATCGGTCTGGTAAAAAATAGTAAGAAAACCTTTCTAAACTACACCTAAATGCAGATTATACACAGCACTTATTGTACATAAAATGGATGGCTCGTTAGTTTTATTTTCATGTTAGTTTTTTATATTTTGTGATCACTATTTCTTCTTCCTCTTGGGACTGGTGGGGCGGCGCCCTAGCGCCCCCTATGGACGGGCCGCCACTGATTTCAACAGAGGTCCTGCCTATTGGTGCTAGTAGTCTCACAATGAGTGGACTAGTGATCACTTGAGGGCAGTGACTGTGTCTCAAGTGACTGTATTAGAAGCAGGGGTGCACTTCTTGGAGGTATTGTAGGTTACAAGCAGGTATTACAGTTCTGATCCACCAGAGAGACTTTTTTAAATAAGAGTTAAATACTCAAAGATTTGTCACCTGTTTGGCAGCAGTGTGTCCTGATCTGACAGCTGTGAGGATTGTTCTGACTAGAGAAGACTAGTTCTTGTTTTTAGAGACTCCGCCCTCTTTGAATGATGTCACCAGTGGGTATGGTCTTTACTGAACTGATAGAATACCACTTCACAAGGAACCAAATTTCCCTTTTGGCATCATTTTTCCTCTTTATTGTCTTTTCTCCTGTTTTTCACCACTCAAGATTCTCTCGTTGTGCTTCCAGCCGTCATCCATTCATCCTCTGCTTCACCTGACTGTCCTCTCCTGTCTTACACTTTCTAGCTCCCAGGGCTCCCTGTCTCCTCCTAACCTTCCTTCATCTGCATCAGATGAACTGGACAGCCTCGACATCTGCTGCAGAGTGGATTATATTGATTTGATTGGTTTTGTGTTGAAGTTGAATGAGAGGCAGTCAAGAATTGGATCAGAATAAATAAACTTTTATTGTTCCATGGATTAAATTACAACATCTTTTTGAGACGTTTGAATAGAATATAAATAAAAATGTAATAAAATAATCTTGTCCTTTTTATAGGAGGGACTCAGAGAACAACCTGTCTTTGAACATCTGTGTTACAGAAACGGGCTCTAAGGATCATTCATAACGCTGGGTACAGAGATCATACAAACACACTGTTCTAAAATCACAAATTTAAAAATGATCAGATATAGTTCAGTTTCAAACAGCACAACTAATGTATGAAGTAACCAATAATCTCCTTCCAGACAATATCTTAAAACTGTTTTATAAAAGAGAGGGGAGGTGTCAGTTTAGAGGAGTTCAAATTCAAACATGCTCGAGTCCAAACAACATTAAAAACCTTTAGTGTGTCTGTGTGTGGAGTGATACTCTGGAACAGAATCAGAGATGAACTGAGGCGATGTCCAAGCATGATGCTGTTTAAAAAGAGCTTCAAACTTATGACTTTTACAAAATACAAGGAGGAAGAAGGTCTAATAGAATGTGCCTAAAGACAAAATGTGTGTATATGTCTTCATTGTGATAACCCATGTTATGTTAATATGTTGTTAAGTCCTTTGATCACAAACTATTGGAGGACTACATTAACTAATTATTAGTTAATGGATGTTGAAGGGGATGGGATTAAATAAGCTGATGCTTCTTCCTACTCCTTTTTGAACATGTGTAAAAGGAAAAAATAAATACAAATTCTGAATGGCAGTCATGCCATTGACCATCACATTTGTTATTATGATGAGATTATTGCTGTTACTTTTGTTATATTTAGGTATGCATTTTTTTCTTCTGTCTGTTACTTATATGTGTGTGTGTGTGTGTGTGTGTGTGTGTGTGTGTGTGTGTTAGAGGTGTAACGAGACCCAAAACTCACGAGACGAGACTTGAATTTGCAAGACGAGACATTGAGTTCACGAGACGATATTTAATAATAGTTTCAAGAAAACTTCAAAGATCAAATTTAAGCAACAAAAAACGCTTTTATTCCAGACTTTTAGAAGTTTTTCCACAAACTCAACTGATGTCTTTCTTTTTCTGATTTCTTGAATCTTAGTAGGGGTGTAAGATGAGATTTTAATCAAATTTTCAAGAATTTTTGAAAGATCAAACCATTGCTGAAATTTTTTTTCCTGACTCTCTCCTCCTCTTCTGTCTCACCAAAGAAAACATTTTGATTTCAGCTGAAGAGGTTTGAACTGTTTAGCCATGATATTAAACCTACACCTAAAAACAACAGCCAGTATCCATTTAATATAGTAACTCCTGTATGTTTTTAGACAGTAAAAACTACAGGGCTCTAAACGGACTTTAAAAAGTGCAGAGGACATGTCCCCCATCATGTCCATGTGTCTCTCAGTGATCTTTCAGTCCTTTACTTCTCTCAGCTCTCTGTTATTCTGTCTCTTTTCTCCCTGTTTTCTTTTCTCTCTTCTTGTTGAAAAATAGAATCAGTTCAGTTAAACTTCACTAAATCCTTAAAGGATTTGGTCATTACTAGAAAATAAATGCACATTTAAGAAAAGCTTTTCTTTTTCTATAATACAACTGTGTTTAACAGTGATAATACAGTGTTTCATATAGATTGTTTTCAGATGTACACACCTGTCTCTGTATCCTTGTCTCCTCTCCTCTCTCCTCCTCGTGTCTGTCTGTCCTTTCATTCAGGCAGTAGGTGTAATCGGGTAGGAATCCACGTCTTTCTGCTCTGAGACACACATCAGGCTCCCAGCTGTTCTTTCACTATTTCCACATTCCAGGCAGCGTTTCTCTACCAGGACAGCTGATTTTCTGAGCGCTGTATTTACAATGATATGAATGGCAGCCTCATCAGCTGATAGTAAGTTTCACTTTCGCTTTCAGAGCGCCGTTTTCACTTGTGTTCCCAAATACAAATAATTACATAATCCGGTCATGAAGGCTCGCGAGATCAAACTTATCTCAACGAGAAATATCGTGACGTTTTAATCTCGCGAGATCTCGTACCACGAGATCTCGTTACACCCCTAGTGTGTATATATACGTGTGTGTGTGTGTGTATTCTACACTGTTTCATGTGCGCATGTTCAAAATAAAACCAACCAACCAACATGACTTCATGTTTACCTTAAGCCCATCTGAATTAAGGTGGGTCACATTTGTATAATAATAAACCTGTGTAGCATGTGGCACCTGTATGGATTCAACATTTATTCTCCTCCGTTTGCCTCTCGGCTGCTTCACCAAACTCCTAAGGGTTCACAGCCATTTGCAGATGTTGGCCATCTGTGGGACGGCCCTACTCAGAAAATGTTATATATGTTGCTGCATGGTGGCGCAGTTGTTAGCAAGGAGGTTGTGGGTTTGCTTCCCGGCTCGGCAACCTCTCTGCGTGGAGTTTGCATGTTCTCTCCATGCATGCGTGGGTTTTCTCCAGGTGCTCCGGCTTCTTCCCACAGACCAAAAACATGACTGTTAAGTTAATTGGTGACTGTAAATTGTCTCTAGGTGTGAGTGGGTGTGTGGCTGGTTGTTTGTCTCGTTTGTCTCTGTAATGGACTGGCGACCCATCCAGGGTGTCCCCCGCCTCTCGCCCCTTGACCGCTGGAGATAGGCACCAGCTCTCCGCAGCCCTCTGTGGAGGACTAAGTGGTTACAGAAAATGGATGGATGGATGTTACTTTATAGAAAAAAGCTCATAGTATCCCTTTTTTAAGGTAAAATTTTAAAGATTAATTATTTAAAGGTCCCATATTCTACACTGTCTATCCACTCTGAATCATTTCTTTTACATCTCAGTAACATGTAAAAGCTATGCAGTGGTCAAATTAGCCCTTACTGTAAGTGCAGCTGTTGTTCTTCTACTCATCCAACCTCTTAAAGAAAACTTTCCTTTCAAATGGGCGGGGCAGTTGGGGAGCCTAGCTTCTCTAAGCCCCGCCCATCTCTCATCTCTGTGCGCAATTGCGAAACGTTGGTGGATCTTCAGGGGCTCAGATGAAGGGTGTAAAAAGATACTTCTGCCGTGCTTTGCTCGTAGCTTCACCATGACTACTATGGCTAACGTTTGTGAGGATGAGCGCTCCCGTGGTTTTTAAAGGACGGGGTGGGCTCAGGTAGCCAAAGGTGCTCGTGATTGGCTCTGCCCTCTAGAGAGGAGTGGTCTTTTCCCTTCTTGACGTCAGCAGGGGAAAGATTTAGAAACCACCCGTTTTATCATTAGCTCAAAACTTATTCCACAAAAATGAGAACAAGAAAGTGAAAACGGTGAAAATATTTTCTCACTTTTGTGTCTCAGACACTTCCGCGATCTCTTCACTCCCAGAGGAGGAGCATCCAGCCAGTCTCAGCTCGACTGAGCCGTTTACATGCAGACGAAATCGAGCTATAAGCACATTATCTGGGTGCTTTAGCTCGATTAGATCCAGTTCGACTTCAGCTGGACTAACATGTTTACATGCATTAAAAAAAAAGACTTCAGTTGATTTAAGGCAATAGTTTGGTTTTCTGATGTACATGTAAATGCACTGAATGAGACATGGCTACAGGATCATATTCCACAGAACACTACAGAAGATTCTTCCTGCTCACAGCTAAAACAGCCTGCTGTGACTTTTTGAAAAATTGTAAATGAGTTACATAAACATCTAATTTCCCCCTCTCAGATTAATAGTTTCAAAACCTGTTTAAGAATTTGCAGACACCCCTTTGAGTCCTGTTCCTGTCTTACAGTGGACGAGACAGAGGCCTTATCTTTTACTGCTGTACTGGGTAAGGAGCATGCCTCTAGAAGACCTCAGAAGTACCCAGCTCTAGCTCCAGCCCTAATGAAGGGTCTTGTTGAACGCTGTCCCTTCAGTTTTTGAGGGGTCCCTATCTGGACTCCCAAACTGTCTCACCAGGTGGCAAAGAGGGCATTTAAAGCTGATTCATTCAAAGTATTCATAACTGTCTAGGTAGTCAGGTGGAATCCAGGCTGCCCTCCTGAACTAACAGACATCCACTGAGCAGCCGTAGCTCTAACAGTTTACATGTTTCCTCAGTCTGAGAGCTGAGGTCTTGTCAAGATAACTGCAGCAAATAAAATTCACACCATGCTGCTCTTCAAATGAATGCACTCATTAGCCACTAATGCTATTTTCAAGTTGCTATGCATGCAAATGTCACAGCTAGAATAAATGTGACCTATTGACAGTAAAGTTAAACTGAAATCACTGCTGGAATGAATCGCACTGAATCGGTTTCAACTTGCAGTGAACGTTTAAATCAAGCTGACAGTGGTAACAAACCATGGATGGGGCATCTAAAAATAAATGGGTGCTTGGTGGGTTCTCCAGTGTGTTTTGTTTAATTTCACATGAGTGAATTTCACAGTTAAGAGGCCTTAAGCAAAGACAGGCAGAGGCAGTGAGATGAAAGGAAAAGGAGAGATGTGGGACAGACAACGGGAACCGTGAGAGTCCTGCTCCACAGCAGATGGTTATAAAACCTAATGGTATCTGACTCTATCAATAAGAACTGGGTCTCACTGAGTCTGAGGATTTAGCATTGTTTCATCTCTGCAGCAGATAACTGCATGAATCAAAACACTAAAATTATAACCCTAAGTAAGCTGAAACAATGCTTTTAACGACTTGTATTGGGGTTAAATACCGACTAATAAAAGGAAAACTGTTATGTGTGTCATTAAATCACAAAGTTAAATATGTTCTAAAAGTCACTGGGTGAAACCCAAACCAATCACATCCATTAAAACATTTAGATACTGTATGTGTTTCTCTCCATTTTGATGTCCTCAGTGTATTACACTTTACTTTATCCTTCTGCTTCGTGAGCTACTTGATAAGTTTATTCCTCCTGTTGCCTTAAAGGGATTATTGAGCTGGTGTTACATCAGAAATGGTGTTGTGAAAAAGTATTTGCCCCTTACAGATTTGTTTTTTGCTTTTTTGCCAATTTGTCATAATTCAACATTTCAGATCAGCCAAAACATTTCAGTATCAGACAAAAATAACCTGAGTAAATACAAAAGGCGGTTTTCAATTGAAGGTTTAATTGTTTAAAGGAAAAAAGCTAAAAGTAATCCCTTGCCCCCACGTTGAATCATTAATTAATTAATGAACTACATTATTTGGACACCGCATTATTTCTAACCCCTCAGTTACTGCCAGACCAGACCTGTAGCATTAAGAAATCACTTCAGTAGAACCTGTCTGACAATATGAAGTAGGCTAAAAGATCTCAAAAAGCAACACATCACGCATTGTCCTACATACCTACCCACCCAACCATCATCCATCCATCTACCCCCTTGCTTTCTTTCAGCTATCCAGGTTGCAGGGAGTCCCAGATTGTCCTCTCCCCAGTCACCTCCACCAGCTCCTCTGGCAGGACCCTAAGGTGTTCCCTGATCAGATTAAATATGAACTTTCTCCAGCGTGTCCTGGGTCGACCAGGGGCCTCCTGCCAGGAGGACATGCCAAAAACACCTCCCCAGGAAAGCGTCCAGCAGGCATCCTAACCAGATGTCTGAACCACCTCAACTGGCTGCCCTTGATATGGAGGAGCAGTGGTTTTACTTCGAGTCCCTCTTGGATGTCAAAGCTCCTCACCCTATCTCTAAGGCTGAGCTCAGCCACCCTGCAGATAAACTCATCTTGGCCGCTTGTATCCACAATCTTGGTTATTTGATTATTAGCCAAAGCTCATATAAGTAAGGATTGGGAAGTAGATCGACAGGTAAATTCAGAGCCTCGCTTTCTGGCTCAGCTCCCTCTTCACCACAACAGACCACTTCAGCATCGACATCACTGCAGACGCTGCCCCAGTCCGCTTGTCAATCTCCCGCTCCCTCCTTCCCTGACTCATGAACAAAACCCTGAGATATTTAAACTCCTCCACTTGAGGAAGGATCTCTCTCCTGACCCAGAGTTGGTAATCCATCCTGTTCCTGTCCATCCATCCATCCCAATGTCAGCTAGAATAGAGGCAGTCGTCAATCTTTAGTAACCCACTGATTGGTGTCATCAAAGAGGAGAAATGATTCACTGACACAAATCTTCCAACCTGTTTTGAGTAGTAAACATTCAGGATAAAGATGAGTAAAATATTGAGTTGATTGTGAACTAGTTACTACATTCAGTTTACAGTTCCCAAACTTCAACTTTTCATATTTAAAGTCTGTGTGAAGCAGAAAGTTATGTTTTCTATAAAGTTTACAGCCTGAACACACACCTAAACACACACGCGCGCGTGCGCGCACACACACACACACACACACACACACACACACACACACACACACACACACAGTAGCCGGGCTGATGGAGGTGATTTGTTGTTGTCTCCAGGCTCTCAGAACCTACCTCGTGCTCTACTTTAGTTTTCTACTTTCTGCTGCAGTGCTGTACCTGCTGCTGTTTTATAATCTATTTGCTTTTTTTTGCCTAATCTCCTTTTTTCTATTTATATAATTACTTTATAAAACTGCTGCAGACGGTTTTGTCTCTTTCATTTTCTATTTATTGCCTCTCACTGCTTTGCCCCTTGCACTCCTCGTTGTTCTTTCATCTCTTCACATTTCCGTCTCGGTTTTCTCTGTCAGGAACTTATTTACAGAAAACCTCCAGTTGTTACACTTTCCTACCAGATGTCATTATGATTGATTGTTTCCTGAATGCTTCTGTTGATGCTGTGAGCATTAAAAGATTAGGTCCCTTTTCTCAAGTTTTTCACTGTTTCCCAAAGTCCTAATGGAGCGACATTCTTTATTGAAAATCCACCAGCCTTACAGTCCCACAGCAGCTGTTTTAACATGTCATAGGTGGCGTAGTGAGACAAGTCCACATCATTTTAAAGACACGTTGAAAATACAGTCTCTGTGTCATACACTGACCACATCACCTAATAAAACTCAGTTTGCACTCATTAGTTGGACGTGGGATTGTATTATGACTTATTTATTTACTTATATTTAAGGAGGATAAAACCACTTGAGATGATTTACAAGTGGGTCCTCCTAGAAACAAAGATGTGAATAGAAAGCCAAGATAACAGAACATGACAATGTGGCAAAAGTAACACTACCATGACTTAAAAACAAACACAAAATTAAAATAATAGAACCTAAAACTAATCAAAGAGAATAAATTGTGTTATCATAAATAAACATTTACGTAAATATTCAATAATCACAGATAGACTAAACATACAATCGGCACAACAAAATGATACAGAGACAAAAGTACTTATGAACTTTTTATAGACATGTTAGTTTTCAATACACTACATTAGCAGCTCAGGATAAGAATATAAAATGTGGGTCAGATCAGACCTGTTGGGAGGATAAAATGTGGCAAAAAGAGAAGACATGAAGGCAGCAGTCCTTAGAAACCTTGATGATAAAGGAGACCCAGAGCCAACTGTGTGGTTGATTACATTTCCTTACCCTGAGAGAAATTGTGTTGTGCCGTTTAGATAAAAGAACACGCTGAACAAAATGAAACCAAACTGCTCAGAGGGAGCTGGTTCTCGCCACAGAGCAGCACGGTTGTGAACGATGTATCACTGGTACTGGTGACTAAAGGAGAGCTGGGATTTACTATCAGTCTGAGTGAAGATAGTGTGTCTGAGCTTTGGATTGACTTCTTTGTAACTAACAGCTTTTTTCAGAAAGGCGGTTAAAAAACTCTGTTTTTATTTATGAATCTGCAGAACAAAGGCACGGCCAAAATCAACTGTTAGACCTGAGCTCACTGATCAGTCTCTGGCTTTAATTTCTAAAGAATGTTAAGACACTGGTAGAATGGTCATCAGAGTCACGCCTCCTCAGCAGGAATCACATTATTTTATTTTCACTTTATTTTAAAACAGAAGAAAAAGTCAGCTTGGTTTGTGAACTCCATCTGAAAATGTTGGGGAATCAGAACACATCTATAGGTCTGAACAACGGCATTACAAAATAATTCTGCCCTGCGGTGATTCATTTTTTTCTTCATTGACTAAATTAAGTATGAACATGTATGTTTCTACCCTAAAACTGGACCCATCTCCTCTTCAGCAGGGGCAACTAAACAACCTGTCAATTCACTAAAACCAGGAAAACATCAGACCCTAGAGTTCAGCTTAATAAACAACCAACCAGCAGGGTTTTGTTGTGACCATCTAACTTCTCAGATACAAAGTTCTTTACACATCCACAGACAGGTAAAAAAAAAACACTTACAGAGTACATGTGGTTGTCTGATCAAAGTCAGATCATGTTTACAGTATAAATGAAACAATACCTCCTCCTACAGGTTTCTGTATGGCTTTTTTTTTCTTCCATCCTAGATTGATTCCTGTGTTCACAACTGCCCAAACAAACCAAACCAAAGAGGGAAAACAGACTAGGGTTTGGTTTAAATGAACTAAACATGCTGAGAATGAGAACACCATGATTGAAGCCTCTAGAGGTCACTGAGTGTCTCAGTTAAGGGAATCACATTTAAATGTGAATTATCTGCTACAGTCTGTTCAGTAGTCGATGATTTTACATTTTTCTGAAGTGTAAAATGGATAATTGTGACATAAAGAACAAATTATACATATAGTTATTTATGGCTGAAATGCTTAATGTTGTCATGTCCTGGGTGCCTGCAGGCAGTCTGTGTTTTTCCCTCAGGGCGTGGCAGGCAGATTCTCTCCAGCTTCAGCTCCCAGCTGCAGCTCATCAGCGTCATCAGAGGAGGACCCTTCTTAAGGAGCAGATCCACAGAGGGACGACGCCAGTCTTTTCCACCTCACCAGTGGTAAACACAGGTCTTCCCTTGATATCTCGTCTTTGACTTTTTATAATTCTCTGTTCTTGTTCCACCAGTCCATCTACCCGGCGTCGTCCACCTCAAGATCCCCCGGAGTCCTCCTCAGTCTCATGTCCGCCTGGTCTGCCTGTCCCCCTGCCAGCCAGCTGCCTCCACTCCCTTCCTCACCACCGCTCCAACCATCCTCACCCAGGACAGACAAAACCTCCCCAAGACCCCATCTTCATCCTACTGGTAAAACCTCCACTCTAAACTCATCTCAGCACGTATTATCCTCATCTCCAGTTACTCACTCTCCTCTCTCCTCTCAGAGAAGTCTCCTGTACCAGGATCCCACGGATCCTCCCGGATCCGCCTCCACACCACCAAAACCTCACAATAAAAACATTATTTTACTTACCTCTTGCTTCCCTCAGACTGTTGTGTTGCTCCAGGATCCTCACAAAACCTCAGATTATGACAGAAAAGACTGGCCACTTGGATCCTGCGACACAACTCCATAACGCTGTCGCCCACCAGGGCGCGACTCTCGGCCGCCATGAAACCCTGATCCAACAGCTGGCTCAACAGCTCCAGATCC
>SSNR01000241.1:130532-149355 GCA_006937965.1 Callopanchax toddi
AACAGCCCCTGAGACAACATGCTCACATTGAGATGGATGTTTTGGTACATTAAATTATCTTTTTTGTAGCAGTAATCCTCCCAACGCTCCTGAGTGGTCACTATGGCCTCTATGACAGCTGACCCATACCATGTGAATAAAGAAAACTATCAAAAATGAAATTAAACCAACATGATCCGTCACTCATACATGTAATGTGCTACAAGCATAAAGGTGCTCTTCCATACGGACATGAACATCTCCAGTTATTTATTTTTCTGTCAATGTCACCAGACGGGCTTGGTAGGAAACAACGAGGAGTTGAGATTAAACTCAAAACATCATAATACTATTTTCAGAATTAATTACTTTAAAGACACCGTGAGTAAGCAGAACTCTTCATGCTCCACAGCAAAACCCAACGAAGTTCACGATGAGTCTCAGCTTTACACGTGTACCTAAAAAAATATGAAGCATAAAAAGTAGTTTATGATATTCCTCTAGAAAACATAACTGGAGCAGATCCAGTTGGCTTCAGGGTGTCTTTAATCAGGTTCTTGTAATGGACTATTAATTTTTTTCTGAAAATATTTAGAAATGTTCCTGACATTTTGAGCNCTTATATTTAAGGAGGATAAAACCACTTGAGATGATTTACAAGTGGGTCCTCCTAGAAACAAAGATGTGAATAGAAAGCCAAGATAACAGAACATGACAATGTGGCAAAAGTAACACTACCATGACTTAAAAACAAACACAAAATTAAAATAATAGAACCTAAAACTAATCAAAGAGAATAAATTGTGTTATCATAAATAAACATTTACGTAAATATTCAATAATCACAGATAGACTAAACATACAATCGGCACAACAAAATGATACAGAGACAAAAGTACTTATGAACTTTTTATAGACATGTTAGTTTTCAATACACTACATTAGCAGCTCAGGATAAGAATATAAAATGTGGGTCAGATCAGACCTGTTGGGAGGATAAAATGTGGCAAAAAGAGAAGACATGAAGGCAGCAGTCCTTAGAAACCTTGATGATAAAGGAGACCCAGAGCCAACTGTGTGGTTGATTACATTTCCTTACCCTGAGAGAAATTGTGTTGTGCCGTTTAGATAAAAGAACACGCTGAACAAAATGAAACCAAACTGCTCAGAGGGAGCTGGTTCTCGCCACAGAGCAGCACGGTTGTGAACGATGTATCACTGGTACTGGTGACTAAAGGAGAGCTGGGATTTACTATCAGTCTGAGTGAAGATAGTGTGTCTGAGCTTTGGATTGACTTCTTTGTAACTAACAGCTTTTTTCAGAAAGGCGGTTAAAAAACTCTGTTTTTATTTATGAATCTGCAGAACAAAGGCACGGCCAAAATCAACTGTTAGACCTGAGCTCACTGATCAGTCTCTGGCTTTAATTTCTAAAGAATGTTAAGACACTGGTAGAATGGTCATCAGAGTCACGCCTCCTCAGCAGGAATCACATTATTTTATTTTCACTTTATTTTAAAACAGAAGAAAAAGTCAGCTTGGTTTGTGAACTCCATCTGAAAATGTTGGGGAATCAGAACACATCTATAGGTCTGAACAACGGCATTACAAAATAATTCTGCCCTGCGGTGATTCATTTTTTTCTTCATTGACTAAATTAAGTATGAACATGTATGTTTCTACCCTAAAACTGGACCCATCTCCTCTTCAGCAGGGGCAACTAAACAACCTGTCAATTCACTAAAACCAGGAAAACATCAGACCCTAGAGTTCAGCTTCATAAACAACCAACCAGCAGGGTTTTGTTGTGACCATCTAACTTCTCAGATACAAAGTTCTTTACACATCCACAGACAGGTAAAAAAAAAACACTTACAGAGTACATGTGGTTGTCTGATCAAAGTCAGATCATGTTTACAGTATAAATGAAACAATACCTCCTCCTACAGGTTTCTGTATGGCTTTTTTTTTCTTCCATCCTAGATTGATTCCTGTGTTCACAACTGCCCAAACAAACCAAACCAAAGAGGGAAAACAGACTAGGGTTTGGTTTAAATGAACTAAACATGCTGAGAATGAGAACACCATGATTGAAGCCTCTAGAGGTCACCGAGTGTCTCAGTTAAGGGAATCACATTTAAATGTGAATTATCTGCTACAGTCTGTTCAGTAGTCGATGATTTTACATTTTTCTGAAGTGTAAAATGGATAATTGTGACATAAAGAACAAATTATACATATAGTTATTTATGGCTGAAATGCTTAATGTATTTACTGGATGAGTCAATAGTATTTTTTTAGCACTGGTTTCTTCTTTCTGCGTTTTCTACCAGAATATTAAAGGTAAAAAAAATGTTTCCACATTTGATTATTATCCCTTTTTTAATTTTATTGTTTTTAATGTTTTTCTTTTGACATTCATTTTCCACATGTTCGAAATAAAGATTTCATCATTGTCATCATTATTTTGGCACTTTTCAAGTATGAAAACAGACAAGTCTTCCCCGACTCTATGAGAATAAAATAAGTTTTTCCCTAAGAAAAATGTAATTATATTTATATGAATCAGTGTGAATTAGCAATGAATGAGTGTGTTGATGAGAAAAAGCTGATGTTTCATTCCCTCTAAGACAAGAACAAAGGAATGAGCTCTCTGAGTTCTTAAGAAATAATAACAAAAGCTGCAAGTCAAGCTGAAGTAACCTGAAATCCTGTTTCCTGGGCTTATTGTTTGGACAATGTGATAAAATCGTTAGCATGCTCAGATGAAACTTAATAAGATTGCTGGCAGGTCACCTTCGGGGTGCCCAGACCAAATCTGGACCAGAAGATTGCATCACTTCATAGACAATAAAACGACGGCCATAAAACTAAAATCACCTTCCTGCTGTAAAACATGGTGAAGGTTCTATTATCTGGAGCAGCTCTGTCTGGTTCAGGAGGCACTGAATTATCAAACCAGTGATAAATCAGAAGATTACCAACATATTTTAGAGCAACACAGTAAATGTGTTAAAAAATTAGTTGAGGAGGAATTCCTGCTGCTTTTAGCAGAATGAGCTGAAACATCCAACAGCACAAGAGTGGATGAAAAGAACAGCGACTAAAGTCCTGACCTGAGTGAATGTTGGTTTGAGTCTAGTTTTAGTTAAAAAGAAGTATTAGTCTTTTAACAAAGTAATTTAAAGCTGCAATCCGGAGTATTTGAGCGAGAGAGAATTTTTTGAATCCAAAGTCCCCAGGCCCCTGCCAGAACATCCTTTCTCCCCCCTCCCGCTCCCTCTAACCAACCTCTACGATTGTGCATGCGCATCACTCCGGTCTGATAAACTAATTGATACCAGAGGAACAGAAACTACAAGCAGCACCTAAAACTGGTTGTTGTTGTTGTTGACAAAAACCTTGAATTTTGAGGGCGGGGTCAATGATTTTCTTTACTGGGGTCGATTTTTGATCTCGTCTGAGATTCATTTAAACGCTTTCATTTAATCATTTTTATAAAAATGGACAAAAACAATATTTGATTTTATCGTCATCTAGTTTAAAAACCCGTTCAAATAATGAAATGAAACTTGCTTCATGGTACAGATCAGTGATGTGCTGGTTGTTAATGAAAGAGCTCTGACTGATCGATCGAAGCCATTTTCCTCTCCTTCTATTTTCTATCTGTTCAAGTGACTGGTCGCTGCGTGATGCGTGGGGGGATCTGTGTGTCCACAGTGAGCGGGGGGGGGGGATGACAAACAGCACACAAACACAAAAGCCCCTGAGACAACATGCTCACATTAAGATGGATGTTTTGGTACATTAAATTATCTTTTTTGTAGCAGTAATCCTCCCAACGCTCCTGAGTGGTCACTATGGCCTCTATGACAGCTGACCCATACCATGTGAATAAAGAAAACTATCAAAAATGAAATTAAACCAACATGATCCTTCACTCATACATGTAATGTGCTACAAGCATAAAGGTGCTCTTCCATACGGACTTGAACATCTCCAGTTATTTATTTTTCTGTCAATGTCACCAGACGGGCTTGGTAGGAAACAACGAGGAGTTGAGATTAAACTCAAAACATCATAATACTATTTTCAGAATTAATTACTTTAAAGACACCGTGAGTAAGCAGAACTCTTCATGCTCCACAGCAAAACCCAACGAAGTTCACGATGAGTCTCAGCTTTACACGTGTACCTAAAAAAATATGAAGCATAAAAAGTAGTTTATGATATTCCTCTAGAAAACATAACTGGAGCAGATCCAGTTGGCTTCAGGGTGTCTTTAATCAGGTTCTTGTAATGGACTATTAATTTTTTTCTGAAAATATTTAGAAATGTTCCTGACATTTTGAGCTAAATATCAATGCTACCTCCTGATTTGTTAGTTTTTTTCCTTCAACCTGGTGCTAATTCTTTTGGTAGTGTTACCTCCAGTGGAGCAGCTCAGACCCTAACTGTGAAGAACAGCAGTTTCTGCAGAAACAGAACAAAAAGACACCCACTAAAACAAACTCCCTAAACAAAAACAGGAGAAATCTTCATTAAAATAAATGGCAGTTCACCGCTGCAGCTTCTGTGGACTATGAACAATGTGTTTTTATACCTACAATATGTACAAATACTTAGAACCAATGAAAGAGCTTCAAATCAGTAATGAGATTCATGTGAATGCCTGAGGACCGAGGTGGGCGTTCCTGCTGCTGCCACCAGTCTGCTGGAGTCACCCCCTCCTAAAGGAACAGATGCAGCCAATCAGCAGCCAGAACAGTAGAGTTAGAGTTGTATCGAGTGGGCGTGTTCTGTAGACATTCTCATGGTTATGGTGGCCGGTTTACGTAGGAGGTTCAGCTAGTTCTGCTCTACTGCTTCAGCTGTACTGAAAACAACAAGTGGATGTTTGATGGTGTTCTGTTCATAACGTTTATGAACAGAATTTCTAGGTTCAGTCATGGTGTAGGTGTTGTTGAGTTTGGTAACATCTGGATCTGGATTTTGTCTCTGCTTTTTGCAGATGATGTGATCCTACTAGTGTCATCAAACTATGATGTTTGTTGGGGAGGTTCTCAGCTGAGTGTGATGCCGCTGGGATGAGAATCAGCACCTCCAAATGTAAGGCCATGGTTCTCGACCAGAAATGGATGAATTGCCAACTCCGGGTTGGGGAAGAGGTCCTGGCTCAAGTGGAGTTTAAGTATCTCAGGGTCTATTTTCGAGTGAGGGAAGCAGGGAGATAAACAGGGGGATCGTGGCAGCGTCTGCAGTGATGCAGAGGCTGGTCTATTGTGATGAAGAGGGAGCTGAGTCAGAAAGCAAAGCTCTCTAATTTACTGGTCGAACTACGTTCTAATCTTTACCTTTGGTCATGAGCTTTAGGTAATGACTGCAAGAAGAAGATCACAAGTTCAAGCGGCTGAACTGAGTTCCCTCTGCAGGGTGGCAGAGTTTAGTCTTAGAGATAGGGTGAGGAGGTTGGACATCTGGGAGAGACCCCACTATGACAAGTCAACTCAGGTGGGTCGTCTGGTCAGGATGCCTCATGGACGCCTCTCTATGGAGGTATACCAGGCATGCCCTGCTGGCAGGAGGCCTTCGGTCCAACCAGGACACACCGGAGGACTTATATCTCTAGGCTGGCCTGGGAACACCTTGGGGTCCCACTGTAGATCCTGGGGAAAGTGACGTAGGTAAGCTGGGCTTCCTGCAGGAGATTCTGCCCCATAACCCAGACCTGGATAAGCAGACGACAAGGAGATGGAGTTATTTTTAGCACCCTTTTTAAAGACAACCATTCACTAAAAAGATGGACCTGGTTTAAAATAAGGCTCCTCACACCCCAAACATTTGCAGCTCTTCTGCCCCTCGATTTGTTGTTTGTTTAGCATCTGAGAAAAATGAGCTCAGTGGAGTGGAATTGGAAAGAATTGTTTTTCGCAGTTCACAAGAGTGCAAATCGCTTGTCTTCATTTCAAAGAGAACAGCTCCTGCAGCGTGGCCTTTGGAAGGAGGCAGATGCTACACAATCTGGACACACACACAAAGAAAGCGCTTTAGACACAAAGAATGAAGCTGGATAAATGATGATGTTAAAGGCAACTGCAGACGTGCACACAATAGAGTACAGTCGATAAATCAGACGCATGGACAGGAATAGGGCTGAGCGTTGGACACACACACACACACACACACACACACTCCTGCAGTCTGGCCCATGTAGCGTTTATTAATGATTATTGCTCTTTTGAGAGGCCAGTTTCCAGAGTTATTGCCCCACCTGGACTCATACCAAACTGTTTCTACCTGCACTGTGGCTGCACACACACACATGGTTTCACATGAGCACGCAACTGAAGCTGACATGTAGCCTGGTACGATCAAATGCACACACACACCTGCACGTTCTGGTTGGGACTGCCTTATTGGTCCATCTGGTTGTGAATGCAGGCAGTGAGTGAAACCCACCAGCAGCTTGTTTCAGTCTCTACAAGAGAAAACTCGCCCACATCCAGCCAGCTGCAGCTCCACATCTCTGAGGCCAAAATGAACAACCTTGGGCTCTGTGGGTAGAAGACGCTCTGAAGAACTGAGGGATGTAAGAAGTCGCTGCCAGTTTTAACGAGCCATTCATGCTGCCTAAAGTCAGGGAACAACGTGCACAAAGCTCTGTGCAACAGCACACACCAAAGACTACAGTAAAGACACAACTGAGCCTCAGTCCACTAAATGTACACAGCTTTAATGTAGAACCACATCACTTCCTGGGCTTTTGCATTAAAAAGCATAGATGTGTACGTCTTTAGAAACAAAAACCTCTAATCCCAGTATTTCTTTGTGCTTTCTCTGTTAGAAATGATGACACTTCCATCATGTCCAACAGGAATATTTGTGTCATTTTAAAGTAAATTTTATTAGTTATTTATCTACAGTAAGGACCACACCCACTGGTGACATCACTCACAGTGAGAGGAGTCTCAAAAATCAGGAAGAAGTCATCTAACTGGAGCAATAGTCATTTCAAGTAACTTTTTTCCAAACCACCTCATATTTTTGTTGTTATTTAATTTTTATTTTTTACATTCAGTGTATGCTTCAATAACATACTAGGACAAAGTGAGCTTAGCCAAGCGGTTGACCTGCCAGTTAAAGGGTTGATGTTTAAAGGACGTCCTTCTTACTGATGTAAGTACTTTCTGAAGTACGTAACTAGCTGATGTGCCCTCTCCATCCATCTCTAGCACTCCCCAAAGAAAACGTGTCATTTTTCAGAAATCTGAGACACTTAAACTCCACCATGTTTTAGTTGTTTTTCTGATCCAGCACACCTGAATCTAATTAATCACCTCTTCACCATGATGAGTTCTACAGAAGCCTGTTAATTACTCAGTGGTTTAAATCAGGTGTGTTGGAGCAAAAAAACTTCAAATATTTGCAGGCTGTTAAGGTTTTAAAAAGGTTTGAAACTTTTTGTTAGTGAGTTTCTGTTGAACCAAACTGTGACTTGTACCATTACACCTCATTCAACCAGTCCATAAATGGAGGTTCCAGGAAGATTACCAGTCCAGAATCTGGAATCGGGGAAGAATTTTAAAAATTCTCAACTGCTCCATCTCAGACTCTAAAGACCCCAGTGACCTTATTTAAAATGTGATGTCACAACTACCATAAGATAACGTTTAAAATATTAAACTTCTCAAAGTTTTCTTTCTCTCTTTTCAACCTTTTGACTATTCTTTAACTTTTAATAACTGCTAAAAGAAGTTAAAGGAATGCATGCCTCCCCAGACCAACACTGACCACCAGAGCCATCATGCTGAGCACAGCAGGAAGCATAACGTTCACCATGGCTTGTCCAGACCCACTGGTAAATACCAGTGGAGCTCCATGGTGCCTGGCAGTGAGCACAAGGCCCACTAGATGACGTGGGGTCCTCAGGTCAACCTCATGAAGTCTGTGTCTAATGGTTTGGTCAGACCAGTGGCCAGCTGGAGGTCACTTTGTAGAGCTGTAGTAGCCATCCTGCTCTTCCTGCACTGAGGAACAGATAGTGGTCCTGCTGATGGGTTAAGGACCTCTGATGGTCCTGTTCAGCTCTCCTAGAATTAATAACATCTGTCTTCTGGAATGTCCTCCATGCTCTTGAGACTGAGCTGAGAGACACAGCAAACCCTAGGTAACACATGATGTTCCATCAAACAAAAAAACAGGCCATCGTGACATTCAATCAAACATGTATCCACAGTAAAGACCACACCTACTGGTGACATCACTAAAAGTGGGTGGAGTCTCTAGAAACAGGAATTTGCCCCCTGACTGGAGCAATACTCATGGTTAGTCAGATGTGGAGAGACACTGCTGCAGACTGCTGATAAATTTGCTGCTAATGTTCAGGTTTTTACAACAGCGCTTGCTCTAAAAGTCTCCCTGATGCGTTGATTGTAAACCTCTACAGTTCAACATGAGACCTTTTGTTTAGTTTGTTTCAACTGAACATCACCTGAGCTACTCTGTGTGCAACATAAAAACCATAAACTAGAAGTGATGTCGTGGGTGGGCATGGTTCTGACTGTAGATGAACAACTGACAGAATGACACAACAAAATGAGCCAAACCTCCCTTTGACCTGATGGATGCAGGTAAGATTTTCTAGTGCTGTTTGTTATTTGAAATCAATAAAACCATCCAGACATTCAGACTCCAGCTTGTGTTTTAATAGTGAGGCTTGGTCCATGTAGAGAACTAAAGAAGCCCCTGGGTTTCCTGAAGCTGTAAAGGAGGCAGGCTGCTGTAGAGGTGGTGTCTGAGAACACTCAGCTTCCTGATGATAATTGCTGAGTGAAGTGGATTACTCCCTGGAGGGGCTTTTTTTTGTCTCAGCTTTAATTTATGTTTTATTGTTTGAATTTTCTTTTCACATATGATCATGATAAACTTTAAAAAGCTTGTTAAAGTTCGCCTTTGACTCTCTTTCTGTACAATTTAAAAGAAAGTGATATTTGTTTTTAAAAACGAGTTAATTAACTTATTGATCTATTACTGTGTTGGTATTTGACAACAAACTCTATTATTAAGAGGTCATTTTACAAGCAACATTTTAACTAGTCCTAATTAGTTAGTAGCTCTGGGTTTTAGGGACTGTAGGAACTGGAAGCATCTGACAGATTAAACCATTCACTTTTTAACCACTTGTTGTTAAAAATTTCATCAAACACCAGTCACATCCAGTCTTCTGCCCTCTGGTGGAGGACCTAGTAGAAAGGACAACAGTATTTTATTATTACTGTTATATAACACATCTTACAATTAAATGAAAAAAAAAAAAGATTTTTATAATAATATTAGCCAAATAATAGAGTAGATTTCTAAATTATTTCCTTTTTCTGGCCTTAAATGAAGTGGAAAGCAGGAGGTTCTTAAATGTTCTTTGGTAGCTTCTCATACAACTGTTATGGTCAATTTGGAGGAAGAGTCAGGAGTTAAACTTTATCCAGTAGATTAAATGAAGCTGTGAGGTGGTGATACAGGAACTTGATCAAGGTCTCTCCCTCCATTCCAGACTTCCTCTCAATACCAACAACAAACAAAAGTCTTTATTCAAAGTTTTTTAGGTGCCTGAGTCCAGTCTGAGTCCTGTTCCTGAGTCCAGTAGCCTGCCTCCTCCGTCCCCTGAGCTTCCTGTCCCGGTCCCAGAATCACCCAGAGACTTTCCTCCTATCCAGCCTCCCTGCGGCTCCTCATCCGAGCCCATCCACGGCTCCTCCTCCTTTCGCCTCCCTCTGGGCCCTCATCCAGCCAGGCCTGCTAAGGAGTTCTCCTGAGGAGTTCCGCCTCTTTGAGTGGCCACGCCGGCAACCCCCGAGGTCCCGGGCCCGGCCGCCTCGGCCCCATCCCCCTGGACCCCACCCCGCTGGGCTCCACTCTGGCCATCCTCCCGACCTGTGCCTCCTCTTTGTTTGTCTGGTCCTGGTTCTGTCCCGCCCTCATTGGTCCTCCTCCCTCCCGCCCTTGGGGGGTTTTCCTGGCGTCCGGAGGCCGCCTTTGAGAGGGGGGCTCTATCATATGTCACCTTCCTAGTTGTTGTATGTCTCCCTCTAGTGTCCTGTCTTGTGCTTTGTCTAACCATCTGCCTTTTATCTCCCACAGGTGAATCCAATTGTCATCCTGCCACCTGTGTCTCGTCTTGTCATCACCTCCCCAGAATATTAGTGTGCCTGTCTCATCTGTGTTTGTCGGATCTTTGTCTTCATGTCCCCAGCCCTGGTCTGGGTTCCTCGTCTCCCTATCCTTAAAGGTCCCATGACATCGGTTTCCATGTTTTCTGACTTATCTATCATGTTGCAACGTTGAGTTCTTACCTTAAACATACCAAAAAGAGCAAAAAACGGCGTCCATCGGTCTCCTAGTCCAGCCAGTGAGAAGCTCTTCAAGGTTTCAGACCCAGGTTTCAAACAGTTTTTTTCACTCCAGCCCGCTATGAGGTCATAGTGATCTGGGCTTGCTTATATGGTAAATTCTCCTCCCACATGCACGTTCACGACAACTGGAGCGAGGCAGTGCCGCCGCCATTGCCCATAGACCGTGTAGTGTTTAGTTTCAGTTTCGTTTCTCTTTCACGCGACGGCACTGCCCCCTGCTGCAGCAGAAGTGTCAGGCTGCCAAATAAGGAGAAACCCAGCAGAACCGGAAGGCGGCGCTTTCTTCTGATCTCTGAGTTGCTCGTTAGGAAATAATTACAGCGTATTTTGAGTTATAATGGTGCAACGCTAATCTAGAGGCATCAAAGATTACACCTGTTTAATATAAAGTGATTTAAATATGGAGCCATGGGCACTTTAATAAAAGTCTATATTTTGAGTTACATCTGTGCCTGGATCCTCTTTAAAACCCCCAAACCTGACACTAATCTCATACCTTCCAGCATCAGGAGATTGCTGAGAAATTCTTCCCACCCCTACTCAGACCTTCTTTCTTGACCACGCCCCAAAACGTTACGCAAAAGTCATGTTTTCACAGTTTTAACCAGCTACTAATATCACAGTTTCTAAAGAACCCCACGACCCTCTTGTATTGTGGGGGATGGGGTGTTGTGTTTTTCAGATTTACTCTCACAGCTTTGTTTTCTTATGTTTGTTTTTTAAATTTATTTAGCCAACGCTTTCATCCAAACAACATCCAATGATTAACTTATCAGGCATGTTGTGGTCTGCAGGGGGAAACCTGAGAACCCAGCGGAAACTCATGCAGGCATGGGGAGAACATGCTGACTCCACACAGAAAGGCTGCAGCTGGGAATCAAACCTGTGACCTTGAAGAGTGATACTACTCACCGTGTCCCCATGCAGCCAGCTTTAAATGGAAGGCAGTGCAGAGGAAACTGCACAAGAGGGAGAAGATGATGCAGCAAAAATCACTCAGAAAAGCTCTTTCTGTTTCTCATGATTCACTTTGACACACCAAGAGTGGCTGCTGATCCTCCTTTATGACGGGTTTGGACAGCACAACATATGTGCATCTGTCCATGATGACGAGCACACCGACTCCAGCTGCAACTCCTCCAACACTCTCAAAACTTGCAAGCTTGCAGAAAATCCTTCAAATTCTCTGCTACGTTCTCATATTGTCTCACACTAGACAAGTTGTTGTTTATTTTACTGAAAGGTGAAGTGAAACATTTCTATAATAGGCTACATTAAAAAATGCTAACATTTGCATTCGTGTGTGGAAAACCTCCAGCGTTCCCCAGAACCCCTCAGACTTCCAGTGACAGAAAAGATTGATGCCATTTTTAATGATTATAAAAAGATGAAACAGCTGTAGGTATAGTCAGTCACATCAATCAGAGCAGGCAGAGTCTCTATAAACAGGAAGTAGTCCTCTGACTGGAGCAAAACTCATGGCTAGTCAGCTGAAGAGAGACGCTCCTGCAGGTCAGTGGTATTATCAGCTGATTTTAGGGCCTTTAAAGCAACATTTAATGTCCTAATAAAGTGTTAGAACTCTATATCACATGTTTATAAACCTCTACAATTTAGCATGAGACTTAAGTTTGTTTCAACCAAACAACATCCAGAGGACTGCAGCTGCAGCAGCAATAACAACGAGTCTCGTGCAAAATGTTTGCATTTTCTGTTCAAGTTGTAATATGTTGTAAAATAATGTGAGTGTAAAATTATAATATTAATGTGACATGCTAATAATGATTCTACTTGTTTTAAAACATCATCTCAACAAACTATATCATGTAAAACTGTAGAGGTTCACAAACAGCTAAAATAGAGATCTGATGCATCAAAATGTAATTTTTAAGTGAGAGTTGCTTCAAATATCCAAACATGTGATGCTAACTTGTCACTGATCTACAGCAGTGTCTCTCCTGATTTGACCATGAGTATTGCTCCAGTCAGAGGACTACTTCCTGTTTCTAAAGACTCCACCTACTTTGAGTGATGTCACCAGTGGGTGTGGTCCTTCCTTTAGATAGAACTCCAGAACGAGCCAAACTCCCTTTTCTTTTAATGGATTCTATGAAATGGAAAGTGGTCATTTTACCATGCAGAGTGAAATTTTTGGCCTTGTTTTTGGTGAATTTTAGAGAAAAACAAGTCTGAATTTGATTTCAAAATAAAAGTCAATAGGTGCATGAAATATTTACTGTACCAGCATGGTTATAATCTAATGTTTGGGCGTTGTCACGGTCACCTATGATCTGCACTGGGTTCAGCACCTTGGACAGCTCCTCTGTTGCTGACAGACTCCGGCTCCGCCCCCTCTCCTGCCGTTCAGCCCGCTAGGACCTCACAGCTGTTCAGTATCAGACATCAAGACGGTGCGTTTTAAAGGAGAGACGGTCCTGTCAGTCGGGGGGGGGGGGGGGGGGGGGGGGGGAGAGATGCAGATGGGTTCTGTTTCCCCCCCTCTTGGTTGTCAGTCCCACTTAGTAATTTGAACCCTCGACGTAGTTTTGGCTGCTTAAGTATTTATTAATAATTCATAGTGAACTGCCTTTGTTGTTTGTAACTAACTTTGTGTTTGTAGCGTTAACTGCCTTCTTCTGTTTGAAGCCTGCTTTAGTTCTTATTTATTCTTACTAAACCTTAGCTTAGAGCAGGCCATTTTGTTTTTATAACCTCTTAGTTTTATCAAGAAAGTTTTTAGTTAGGCCTTTTGTTTTTAGTTTTATTTAGGGTTTTCTCCATTTTGGGTGATTTTTAGTTAAGGAGTGTTTTCAGTTAGCTTTTCTTTGCAGCACCTCCTTCTGCCAGTGACAATAAAACTTATATTTAACACTTTATTTATGTGGCCTTTTGTGTTAGTCCCCTCCTTTTTTTTTTTACTCCTAGACCCCAGTTGGGGACGTAACCGTCGTCTAGGCCCTTCCCTGTTTGCTTTGTTTTTCCCTATGCAGTAGAGGTGAGACTGCAGCAGAGCAGAGCACGGAGATGTGAAGTGTAGCTGGTGGCTGGAGTCAGGACGATGGAGTTGTCAGGTGAGTTGTTGTAGATGACTCCTCCAGGTGCACTCAGACTGTGAGCTTGGAAGGAGGTTGTGTTGTTGCTCTCCACATGGACAACAGACAAACTGGCAGCATCTGGAGAGAAGACCGGGGTCAGCTAGCTGATCAGACTCAGGTGTGTAGGATCTGGAACTTCCTCATTCAGCTCCAGACTGGTGAAACTAACAGAAACAGAACACAACGGGGGCTCAGGGAGGAGAGGAGTGAAGAACTCTGCCAGATTCCTAACAACTACTTCTCTGCTGAGTCATCCTCAGCTGCCCAAGTGCCATTTTATCCTCCAGTAGCTCGATCCATCTTGTCTGGCTTCAGAATGTACAACAACCCCTCCAATTTAACCCCCGCTATTTGTTTTTCCTTTCGCATAAATTGAATTCCCCTCTTCTTCTCTGCTCATTTGTCTCCTTGAATGGCTTCCTTTTCACACACATCCTCTCTTCTTCCTCCTTCCTATCCTTTTTATTCACTCTGAGGCCATTAATCCACAGAAGGCCCGTCTCTCTATTCAGCTGTCTCCTTCCTTTGTCCTTCTCCCCAGCAGAAAGGATGTGGATGTTTTTGTTTCAGAAATGAACGATTTACATTATTTTGAAATTCAGAATACTCAGCATTATTACAAGTTGTTAAAACTTCTAAAGATATGATTGAAATGGATTTTCTGTAGTTTTAAAACCCTTGTAATGCTGTATATATGTTTTATTAGCTGTTTGACCCTAGAATCTGCTTTTGTGCAGTACACCAGTCAGACAGCCTGAAGGTTTCACCATCAGGAAAAACAAGCCAGCAGCAGCTAAAAGGTCAATTTGGGCTTTTACTTTATTTGACATAGATTCATATTCTTTTTTGCGTGTGCAGAAAAATAGCAGCATATTATACAGCCTAATCAATATTATACTGAGGAAAGCAGGCTGAAAATATTAGCAACATTTTCTAGGCAGGGGAGCATTTTTCAGCACAACACTTGCCAAAAACAGAAAAAAACTTGTCATGATAACAGATTTCTGCCATTGTGCTTTGACTTTGAAAGGATTTCAAAGTGGAAACTACAGCTATGGGTGAGCTACAGAATAAATGCCCACTGATTTACTGGACAGGTGAAAATGAAGGAACACAAATATCCACAGAAAATTCTGCATCCTTTGAGCCTTATTTCATCTAAGGGTGCAAACAGCTGTAGGACGTGTAGTAAATAAACAGAGTGTCTTCATCCTGACCTAAACTACAGGGTCAGTTTATTTTTAAAAAACACAAAACAAGCAGTGGTCCCAGATCAGCATAAAGCCACTGTAGCTGCTAAAATCAACCCTCCTTAAAGGGAGGTTTAGGTCATTCTGAAGTGACACTCTATTAGTTATTTACGTACTGTAAGAACCATACCCACGGGTGACATCACTAAAAGCAGCTGAAGTATCTAGAAACAGGAAGCAGTCCTCTGACTGGAGTAAAACTGGTGGCTGCTCAGATCCTGAGACAAATTTAAAACAACTCTTGCTCTAAAACGTCATCCTGAAGTGCTTTAATGCTGTATGGCCTGTTTGTAAACCTCTACAGTTTAGCATGAAACAGTTTGTGACTACTGTGTTGCTGCTTGTTCTGCTGCAGCAGCATAAACATCATAAAATAAACAAACAAAAATCAATTAGGCTAATTTTGAGCCTAATTCTACACAAATTTAAACATTTATACACCTACCTGTCTTTGGGGGTGCTCCTTTCAAGTCCCCTCTTGCCTGTCTTCCTATCAGTCAGGGATGAGGCAGCAGGAAAGTCCTCAAAGCCTGATAAGACCAGCTATGTGGGATTCTGTAGCATCTCTTCAACCTTAGCCTGACCCAGGAGAAGGTTCCAGGTCTGTAGAAGTCACCCTGCCTCATTCCAGTCCCTAAGAAATCTCATCCTTCTGTCATTAGTGACTATAGAGCTGTTGTTCTAATGTCACACATCATAAAAGTCCTCCAGAGACTGTTATGACGCGTTCACATCTGGGTCAGCTCGGTCTGGTCGGGTAGGTATTTCTTTACACATATGGGTCACAGGTGTGTTCCCGGGCCGAGCCGACCCTTTTTTATGGACCTACTCCTTGGTGGTCCAACTGGGGCTGAGCTGACCCGACACACCCACTGTGGACTGATTGGCCGGCTGAAGTGTCACGCCTACCTAAAGTGCAAGCCTCTGATTGGTCCGGCGAAGTGGTGAAGTGATGTTGCAAAAGAGAGCCAAAACCAAACATCCTCCTATCGTCAATTCCTAGCATTTTTCCAAGTGACTTGAAGATGTGTTTTCAGAATAATTCCCCAAAGATTTTGCCATGGAGCACTGGAGAGGTTATAACCTTCCTGTCGTTGCTGGTTGATGAACAAATCCAGTGAAACTGGACGGCACGGTGAGAAACGCTCAGTCACTTCCTCATTCCTGAGAAGGCTGTGTGAACACAACCTGGCCATGCAGGGACAGGCTGACCCTACCAGACCAGACCGAGACAACCTAGATGTCAACGCACCATCAATGGTCCACCTGAAGAAGCAAACAGCTCCTTTCAGGACCCTCTACAGTTTGTCTATCACTGTGAGGTTGGAGTTGAAGACACCATCACCGACCTGCTTCAACAAACCCACAGTCATCTGGACAAAGCAGCAGATCCTGTTCCAGATGTTCTATCAGTCTGTTGTGGAGAGTTTGATCACATCTGCAGTCACCTGTTTGGGCAGCAGCATCAGAACCAGAGATCAACTGATAAAGAAGGCGGAGCCTGTTCTGGGGACTCTAGAGCTGATTGGACAAAGGAGGATACTTCATAAAATGAAGAACATGATGGACAACCCTGAGCATCCTCTACAATGTATACATAAATATACCCACCCTGTTTTCCACGCAGGATGTGGTCAATCATGACATAAAGTATCTAGGACTCATCCTGATGTAGTGCATCTGCTCTGGCTGAACACTCAGGTAATCATCTGTCTGTCCCAGAACAGAACAAGAAAGAACTTTCTTGTAAGCTTTAAACTTTCCTTTTCTCATCAGCCATTATTTACTTTTATGTTCAGCTTCCCCTCATCTTGAGTTCAAGCAGGGTTAATTCTCTCTACTAAACCCAGCTGAGCTCAGACAGAAGTGAATTTTAACTTTCTCTGCAGGTTGGACTTCCTGCATGGGTACACAGGGACTCTGATTTAGGACACTGCTGTTGTATTTCTTTGTCTTCCATACATCCCATATCTGACACATCGATGACCGTAAAACATAGAAGATCCTTCCAATCCCTGACTATCAGAGACGGTGTGACAGAAATAAGTGATGGGCAGAAATAATGCATAGATTTATCCTATTGAGTCTTCTTGAACAAACTTAAACAATATAATAGCATTAAGTCAAGACTGACATAAATATAGAAGAGAGATAAGACGAAGGATTGAGATGAAGGCCTTAACCTACTGAGACTTTATCATCCTGGTATCTTTAAAATACCTTCACTTATATTTCATTCCTGTACCTGAATGTGTCCCACCTGCAGCCTGGGTTAGTTTTACTTGTTAGTAATATATTGCAGTTAAAAAAGCTAAAAGTGAAACACAAAATGCACCGACAGCAACTTTTCACTCCTGAAACTACACGCCAGACTTGGAAGTAAATAACTTCCTCCAACTACTGGCCCAGTTTAGCTCAGTGAGACTGATGAAGCTACGTCTGAGCCTCAGCCAAACATTTCTACCTTTAATGAGGGTCGTGTGTTCTGTTCCTCATGTCTTACAGTGGAAGGATAATAGATTCCAGGCCCATTTAGAGAAAAGCAATCCACTGCAAGCAAAGCTCTGATGCACTTTACAACTGAGCTCATCAGTGTAGTGTTAGGACTGAAAACCTTCAAACCAATCAGAAAGAATGCTCAAAACGTGCCTTTTAAATATGCATTATTTGATGCAAAGAACCTTTTGCAGAAAAGGATGTGTGCATTTTTATCTATGAGACATAAAGAGGGTCTTGTACTTTTACCTTACCTCCTGTGGTCAGCTAACCACCAGCCTGGATCTAGCCTGGTCCCTCCCACGTTAACTGTTGAACCTCCAGTCCAGCCTGTCCTCCACACAGATGGTCCTCTACTCTATTCCAGCCTCTTGGTTATGGTGTTCATGCTTTGCCTGCCTGCATCTTACATCCCACTATTATGTGCTGGACTGACTCAGGGGCATCTTGGGTTACATTCATCCCTCCATCTGGCTGTGTGTGTGTGTGTGTGTGTGTGTCTTCATTTATTGTAGCCACATTCTGATTCTCGCCCAGATTAGCTGACTATATGGATGAAGCGGATTTCAGTTTACTAGCAAATTATAGTTTTATTACATCTCCCATTAAAATACTCTAAACTCTCTGTATTAGACTTGGTTAAATCATGGAGATTCAAACACTCTCCTGACCATTTTGGTCCTTTTAAACTTTTGTTCTATCAGTTATTCAAAGTGGGCGGAGTCTCTAAAAACAGGAAGTGATCCTTTGACTGGTGTAATACTCATACTACTTTGGGGTATTTAAGCAAGCCATACTGATAGGTTAGAACACTATGTTACCTGTTTGTAAACCTATTCAGTTTATCCTGATTATACTTTTTCAACATCACCTACTGTGGTGTAGGAATCAGGATGTTGTTCAGCTGAAATAAACTAAACAGTCTCAGGTAAAACTGTAGAGGTTTACTAACAGGTAATATGGTGCTTTAATGCATCAGTTTGGCTATGTTTTGGCCATTTAAACCTAGAACTATTATACTAATAAAAAATATATATATAGTTGATGAACATTTAAATATTTATTGGTCAATATTTAAAAAAACAACTATATACCGGTAATAATATGCTTTACTTTAAAACAATTCACACGACCCTCAGTAATACAGAAATAAAACTGGCACTTTCCAGCAGAGGGTTCTCCACCAGGGGTCAGAATGTTCAAGACCAGATGTAGTAGTTTTTAATGAAAGTACTAATCCTAATACTCCACTTGACTGCTTTAAAGCCAGAAGTAGTTTAAGACATTTGTAACAATAGCCACCAAGTCAGTGGTGTCCAAAGTCAGTCCTCAAGGGCCGGTATCCAGCATGTTTTAGGTCCTTCCTTGCTCCAACTCACCTGAATCAATGATTGAATCACCTGTTCTGCAGGTAATCAAGCTCTGCTGAAGGTATTTAATCAGCCACTAACTTGAATCAGGTGTGTTGTGTGGGGGGGCTGCATGCAATGGGTCGGGAGGGGGGGAGCAGCTCCACTTCCTGGAGCAGTGCAAGAGATGTGGCGGTGATTCACAGTGGGTTTTAATAAATATTACCAGCTCGGGAGGGGGAAGC
>SSNR01000241.1:156773-205856 GCA_006937965.1 Callopanchax toddi
TAGGTAATAATAATAATAATAATAATAATAATAATAATAATAATAATAATAATCATCTTTATTTATAAAGCGCCTTTCATACAAAAAATAAACTGTAACTCAAGGTGCTTAACAAGTTAAAATGACCCCACATAAACCACATTCCCATCCCTCCCCCATAAAAAGCACACATACGCACACACACACACACACACACACACACACACACACACACACACACACACACACACACACACACACACATATACACACAAAGGACATTGGGCTGAGTACCATTGAGCAGGTTCTAAGGAAACGCCATCAGAGGAGCCCTCTGCACCGGCAGCAGCAGGTCAACAGCAGCAGCCAACGCACCGACACGGGGCGACCAGAGGAGGCAGGGCTGAGACCCCACCTCCACCTGGAACCACCTGGAGAACCAGAGGAGGCAGGGCTGAGACCCCACCTCCACCTGGAACCACCTGGAGAACCAGGCAGCCACAGCTGACCACCGCTCCCGAGGCAGAGGGCTCCCTCAGAGGTACACACACTAACCTGAACATGCACCTTGTTTCTAATGTTCAAGAGCCAACAAACAATTACTTGTAGTTTACTTACATAAATATATCCTTAGATATCCTAATGAGGAAAATTTGCAGCCTCTTCCCAGTTTTCCCGATTCCTATTTGTGGGATACCTAAAGAGATGCCAGTTGTATTTGGTGGCTGGCCATGTGCCTTTTGTAATGCTTTAGATAAAAGTTATAGTCTGTAAAAAAATAAATAAATAAATTTTAAGGCACAACTCGCATTGGTTCTCAGTATCAGCAGGTACTCAAATGTAAATACTCATACTCTTCGGCCATTTGTGGCCAATTACACATATACCTGAGTACAAGGTATTTGTTCTCTGCATTTAACCCATCACTGAGAAGCAAAGGACAGCCAGTTTAACAGCACATGGGGGCAGTTTGGGGTTCAGAATCTTGCCTAAGGAAACTTCAGCACAAGGCTTGGGTCTGGGACTGAACCCTGATGTTCCGATCAGTGGACAACCACCCTTCTCCTGATCCACAGTTGTCCCCAACTGTGGCTCAAACTGTATGCACCTTTTACTACTCGGGAACAATACTGTACTTTTTAAGCCCCTAAAAGGTTCAGATAGATACCACTCAGTCTCGTTCCCCACCCCGTGGGGCTGCATTGTTCCTCCCCCAGCCCTCAACATTTACGTGGTTTTGGGGTGCAAGTCTGGCCTCATGCTTGGCCTGCCTTGTGTCCCAAGGTAGCTCTGTCCCTGTCTGTCCCTGTCTGGCATTTTTGGCCAAAGCAGTCCACCAGTTCATCCCAACCACGCTCTCTCCCCCTGGACCAGCACTGCACTGACCACGACAGAGAGTTGAGGAACCTGGAACACGTAGCCCTTCTGGACGGGTGACTCGCACACCTGGCCACGCCCCTTTGCCTTGGAACAGCTCCACGACTACGACGTGGACTTGTAACCTGTGGCCCTGGATATGCTGTGTGGTTTGGATGGAACTGGTATTGGGTCCTGATTGCTCATTAAACCACGACATAACACACTGCTGCCTGTTCAGACCAGCCCAAATATGTGTGTCAGCCCACTGGGCACTGACCAGTATGCCAGATACCAGTCCATGCCTGACTCCAGGTGATAAGTCTGCACACAAACACATAGTAATACCATATTTTCCCAAATATAGGGCGACCCCGATTATTAGACGACCCCCCTTTTTCAAGACTGATCTTCAGAAAAAAGACTAAATTCATTTTATAGAAACTATTTTTAGTTAAATTTTGAGAAAATCATCTGAAAAATACAGAAATTACCATGAAGATTCGTGATTCTGTGTCTGCCAAGTTCACGCACGCTGAAAGCACCACCAGATGACGGTCCAGTTGGTAGCAGGTCAGAGAGGTGTCGGCTCCGTACGAGTACCGAACTGAGCTGAACCCACACTGGTCTGAAAACACCTGAAGTAGACCTTGCTGAAGCTGGACTTCAACAGCAGGTGTTTTAATCCTCAGTGGACCTGTAACTTTGAGCTAAACTGGACCCCTGGGACCGCTCACGGGCTAGAGCTGCTTCCTGCTTCTACCGCTTGACCAAAAAGCATGCACCCCCTGCTGCTGGGGTCGGGCACGGTTATAAGACGACCCCCCCTTTTTCACATTATTTTCAATGACAAAAAAAATTGTCGTATATTTGGGCAAATACGGTACTCACACTGCCAGCCTCAGACACACAAAGTTATACAAACACACACAGACACCTATACACAGAACAATATAAACACAGACTCTCAAAAAACAAGGCAGAAGTACATGGCATGCACATGTAGATTTACACAGAAATCAAAGCCCAACACAAACACAGGTCCGTGATCACACACCAATTCACAAACCTGCCAGAATTAAAAGTTGTTTTTACAGACAGCTTAAAGCCTGGGTCCCACAGGAAACATCAGCACCATGCTGCGGTAGCGCCATGCTGCGGTAGTGCCACATTTTTGGTGAGTCTTCTGGTCTCAAATGACACGTTCCTGAAGCAGAGCGCCATTGAACGCAGCTTGTAAAATTACACAATAGTCACAATATCTTGCAGGAACTGAGAACAGGAAGTAGGAAGCCCATCGTTTTGGTCATCATTCTTCAACAATGGGTAAGTGAGCTATTTATTGGAATAGTCTGTTTCTAAATGCTCAATTACATAAATATTTCACAATGAAACACTTGTCGTCCATGCACTAGCGGTTGTTTTTATTTGCCGTAGACGCAGTTCAGCGTATTGTCTTACTGTCTGTGTCATAAAGTACTCTCCACATGCGTCTCAGCTGTGCCACGGTGATGAAATAGAACTGACACGTATTTTTAGCACCGCAGCACAGACTGGTGCTTCTGGGACGTGCTGCGGCGCTCCCTGTGAGACCATTCTCACTAACTATATTGGTTTTGTTTTGAAATCACGGCGACGCTGACGTCCTCTGTGGAACCCAGGCTTAAGGCAGGGGTACTCGATAGATGGCCCACAGGCCGGATCAGCCCTGGGCCATGCTTTGACCCACCCTATTGTAACGATAGTCTATGGTCTAACCATCAAGATAACAGTGATCTGTACTCTGGACTTTAAAATAACGAAAGGAAGTACAATAAATGGTCAACCAATGATTTAATGTTAATGATGAAATCCTCAACAATTACCAATCCAAATAAACCACTAAAACAAAAACTTAATAATTCAGGTTTATGTGAGTTTAACACAAATCTGGAAAAATATAACACAATCTTCCAA
The DNA here is from genome assembly GCA_006937965.1 of Callopanchax toddi. Taxonomy (NCBI): domain Eukaryota; kingdom Metazoa; phylum Chordata; class Actinopteri; order Cyprinodontiformes; family Nothobranchiidae; genus Callopanchax; species Callopanchax toddi. Next base: position 160,065 of record SSNR01000241.1, read on the forward strand.
TATTTCATTCATTTAGAATCACATTGTAACAACTGGATTGAGACTTTCTCTCCCTACTTATTTTTTATTCATGCATTTCCCCAAAAAACCCCATCAGACAGATGTTTCTGATCCAACAGGTCTCTGATACTCTGGCAGGGATCCAGACTTTTGGACTGTGAAAGGCTGTTACCTTTAGTCTCAAGCCAAGACTCTGACACAGCTGGAACATCCTGAGGATTTGAGGCTGAGACCTGGCTGAGATGTCAGCGACGTGGACAGGCAGAGCCATGAGGTGCTCTGTAGAACATCAGCGACCAGAATCAAAAGGGTGAGACAGGGTTTAGCTAACCTCTGGGGAACACAAGTAACTGAGCTGAATGAAGCTTTACGTAAACCATTAAGAGGTCTGAATATTATAATCTGACCAATTAAATATTTATTACATCTTCCAACCTCTTCCAAAATCTATACATAAGACAGAAAAAGTGTCAACTCAGAGTAGATTTGTTAGAGGAATACATGTGTGGAAAAAATGTAATAAGGGTTTAAGACTGTGTAATTTATTCTATCCTAGAAATATTTACATGAACTATTACACATGTAATCAGATGAGCGTTACCTTTACCTTGATGCCAAAATAATACAAATAAACCCTGTAGTTGGTGAGGCATTTTGAGTTTTATATTTGTGAGCATTTCTCTCAAAAAGAGGAAAACAAGCCTTGTCCTTAAGAGGTTCACATCATGAGACGCCTCAAGATTCCCAACCCAACGTTCAAAAGATCAAAACCTTTTTTATCTGCCTCAGAAGTTGTTTGGGTCTGTGAATATTTTAGATTTATTTTCTTGTTTTTCTTCTTATTTTGACTCAGTTTATTCTTGTTTCATGTTTCCTTGTTAAACTGGTAGCATTCACTCTCACTGGGAAGCATTTTAACGAGGGTCCCCGTATCTCCAGCTGGCCCTTGACATCCTAAAATAAACGCAACCTAAAATAAAATTTTTTCAAATGAAGTGTTTCATTAAGGAATTATCTGACAAGTGAAAACAGTCTCTACCCTTTTCTAAGTTTAGAACTAAACTTTTCTTCATCAGGTTAGTAGGGTCAGTGTTTGTTCTGGTGAAACCAAACTAAAGGTGAAGGTTTGAAGACAGAAAATAAATCAAACATTGAAGTATTTTTTAATTTAATCTTTCAGTCGGTTTACAGGTTGAATGTTTGATCTGCCAAAGGAGAAAAGCTGTGTTTCAACCAGCTCCTCTAACTCTACTACACACTTGTCATCGCTGAAAAACAATGTAACTACCGTACATGCTGTCAGACAAGCAGAAGGAAGCAAGACTTGACCTTCTAGGATGCATCACCTTCACATCAAAATAAAATGTTTTAATGTTACAGTTTAGAGACAGAGTTAAAGAAGAATAACAACATTAAAGGGATGTCTGGGTAAGTTGAAAGTGCTCAGTTATTTATCTACAGTGAGGGCCATATCCATTGGTGACATCACTCACAGTGAATGGACTTTTATTCAGTTTATTTATATTTTATTGATATTATTTTATTGTCAGTAAATGTGTAATTAATCCTGTTTCATCTGCTTGCAGAGCAAATTTTCCTGAAGGGACAAGTGAAGCTGAAGTCTAATTTATCCTGAGTCCATTAGTTTACTTACTGGTCTGTAGCTTAAGGCCAGTTCACACAGCAGGACTTTTAAACCAATTTTTTTTTGCCCTAATTCTCCTCTTCAAACAATCTTAAGTGTGTGCCTGATTACTGTAATATCTCTAAAGATAATCTTATCAGATATTCCTGTCGTGTGTGGTTAGTTACGAGTGCTCTGGCCTGCTCTGAAGGACATCAGGACCACTAGGATTACAAATCAGGGAAATCCTACATGTAGGACTGTCTTGACCTGATATCACAGGGTGTGTGGTGTCCTCTTGAGGAGCAGCCTGTGGAATGTGACTGTAGCCAATCAGAGAGCGAGATGACAGACACAAGCTGCATGGAGCGAGGGGAATCCTACATCCAAACAGCTGTTTGTATTAGCTGCAAGGCCTGAGAGTCCCACCAGTGCGGTCCTACTGATACAGGTGGGGAGCAGGTGTGAAGGGACAGAGACACAGGAGACACAAAGAACTACAGTAGGTACACAACAGGTTACAAAGTTTAAAACAACCCTCCTAAAACTGTACAAAAACAATAAAGCTATATAAATATCTGTACCATGCCAGTCTCTATGAAGGAGGGGACTGCAGGGGGGGTTCCTGACCTCTACCCTTGGCCTTCTCTCGGTCCCTCCCATCCTGTAGCAGTCCAGTGATGACAGCAGTGACTCCTCACACGTCTTCGCCCCGCAGAGCGAGGGTGCTGACCAGAAGGGTGTGTGCTCAGGTCCACCACATACCACACTGTCACGCACCTGCGTCTGGTCCCACCTGTCCTCGCTCCAGCTGTAGGGACAGGGCCCTCCACTCATTGTCACCAGGGCAACTGATCGGCCTCCTTTTCACCTCCTCTATTTGGCAGCTTCACCTCTCATCCTGTTTCTCTCTTCCTTTGCATTCCTTTCCTCTCTTTTTTCTCTCTTCTGACGACCTTGGTGGCAACTAAATAGGCCGTCCTCAGGACACGCCCACCCCTCGACAAGGTGACAGTCATTACTAATCATGTTAAAAAGTCCACAGTGATCCAAAAAGATAAAACTTAAAGTGCCTGTGACTCCATATTTAAATCACTTTATATTAAACAGGTGTAATCTTTGATGCCTCTAGATTAGCGTTGCACCATTATAACTCAAAATACGCTGTAATTATTTCCTAACGAGCAACTCAGAGATCAGAAGAAAGCGCCGCCTTCCGGTTCTGCTGGGTTTCTCCTTATTTGGCAGCCTGACACTTCTGCTGCAGCAGGGGGCAGTGTTGTCACGTGAAAGAGAAACGAAACTGAAACTAAACACTACACGGTCTATGGGCAATGGCGGCGGCACTGCCTCGCTCCAGGTGTCGTGAACGTGCATGTGGGAGGAGAATTTACCATATAAGCAAGTCCGGATCACTATGACCTCATAGCGGGCTGGAGTGAAAAAAACTGTTTGAAACCTGGGTCTGAAATCTGGAAGAGCTTCTCACTGGCTGGACTAGGAGACAGATGGATGCCGTTTTTTGCTCTTTCTGGCAGGTTTAAGGTGAGAACTCAACGTTGCAACATGATAGATAAGTCAGAAAACATGGAAACTGATGTCATGGGCACTTTAAAATCAGAACAAACTAAATTTATGTGACTTATCTAAACTTTGACTGGTTGACTGGTGCCGTATATATAGTAAAGTATTTGACAGGCAGACTGCAGCCTGGATGGTTGAAGGTGTGTGAGTGTTTGTTGGTCTCATCCAGACTGCAGTCTGGATGGTTGAAGGTGTGTGAGTGTTTGTTGGTCTCATCCAGACAGTCCTGAATCAGGTCTGAAGCAGCTGGGTTCTTCATGCTTTGATCTCCTCCCGTCTAGATGACTGTAACACACTTTTCACATGTTTGAACCAAAAAGCCCTTTATGGCCTTCAGCTGGTCCAGAACTCTGCAGCAAGGCTCCTCACTGGAGCAAACAGAAAAGATCACATCACTCCTATTCTGAGGTCTCTGCACTGGTTACCTGTTAAATGTAGAGTTCATTTTAAAATCCTGACTCTAACTTTCAGGGCCCTACATGGTCAAGCTCCTCTTTATGTTACTGAACTGATAAAGCCGTACGCTCCAACCCGAGTCCTCAGGTCCACAGACCAGAATCTCCTAACAGTTCCAAGGACCAGATTTAAAAGTCGAGGTGATCGCTCCTTCCAGTCTGTTGCACCTCGACTTTGGAATGACCTTCCTTTAGTTTTACGCTGTATAGACAGTCTGGACTCCTTTAAAAAGCAGCTGAAGACCCAATTATTTAAAACTGCTTTTATTTTTCATTAGTTTTTAACCATTTGCATTCATTTATTTTACGATCATTCAATTTTTTAAAATGACATTTATTCATTTGTTTTTATAATTATGTTTTTAATGTTATTTTTTCACTTGTCTCTGTGATCTTTATTTGTTTTTAAAATCTTTTTATTGATCTTTTATTCTTTTGATATTTTTTGTCTTTTAGTCATGTTTTAATTTTGATGTTTTTTTGAAGCACTTAGTGATTTCTTTCCTGTGAAAGGTGCTATAGAAATAACGTTTACTTATTTATTTCCATATAGATGCTTCATGGACCCACAAAACTGTTAAAAGGCCAGAAGACATTCAAAATAAGGTCACTGGTCAACACACTCTGAGGAAAGTCCTTCATGAGCCCATGATCTTACCATGACTCTGTTGGACTGGGTCAGAATTTAGCAAGCACAAGAAGACCTGGACCTGATGAAAAGCACTGATGGCCTGATGGGATTTGATGAGATGGACTTAAGAGAATGTAAAGTCTAAAAACAGAATAAGATTCAGAATATACAAAAAAGTATTCTACAATGATGAGGTAAAGGGGAAGTGAAGGGAGAAAGTGAAGCGATTTGTGACCACTTATGTATATCCCTCAGTACAATATAGTGGATTTTGTCCTCTGCCTTTGACCCATCCCATAGGAGACGAGGACAACCAGTTTCATGACACCTGGGGGCCAAGGATACTTTGACATAACTTGGGCCAGGGATTGAACCCTGACCTCCTGATCAGTGGACAACCTGAGCCACTGTCGCCCAGTCTTCCCAGTGTTTGGTGCAGTCGATGTTCTGTATTGTCTCTTTACCTCAAAAAGTTTTCTGAGCATTACTTTCTCAACCACTAATTAAAATGAGTCCAGTCTGCAGCCAAAAACAGCACCAGCCTTTATTCAGTCGGTTGGTGTTGCTGGCTTTGGCCACCAGAGACCTATTATGTGTTGACACTTATCAGTCCATTGTGCTCTTAATATGTACCTACACATGTATCAGGTATGCTGGTGAAGGTACTCGTCAAGTATGGATGAGAAAGAAAAAAGAGTGAATTGTCTATTCAGGTCCAAGTTGAGGTCCTAGTGGAAAAGTTTATATGTTTCAGGAGAGAGGGAAGGAGGAACAGATTGGGGCTGTGTCTGCAGTCAAACCTGGTGTTGTGGTAAAGTGAGCTGGGCCAGAGGATGAAGATTTAGATTTACTGGATGATCTACACTCCACCCTTCACCTGTAGCTTTGTGTTAAAACTGAAAAAACAAGATCATAAATTCAGGCGACCAAAATGAGTTTACTCTATCAGGTGGCCGGACTGAGCCTTAGAGATAGGGTGAGGAGCTCTGACATCTGGGAGGGAACCTTCACAGCTGGTCAGGATGTATCTGGATGCCTTGACAGGGATGTCCTTCACAGAGGAGACCCCAGGGTCATCCCAGGACACGCTGGAAGGATGATTTCTCTAAGCTGGCCTGGAAAAAACAAGGGGTCCCACTAAAGGAGCTGGTGGAGGAGAGAAGACAATCTGGGCCTGTTAAGGTTGAGGTTTTTGTGGAGGACCCAAGATGCAGGTTGAGAGGAGGAATCAGCAGCAGAGGCAGGTATAAATCCAAAATGACGTATTTATTAAATCCAAAATGACGGCAGACGAGGAAGACGACAAAGGACACAGTAAACAGTAAACAGTAGAACCGACAAACACTGACAAGACAGGGAAGCTTAAATAAGGAGGGAGGTGATCACGAAGACGAGACACAGGTGGGCTGGATGACAAACAAGGAACACCTGTGAAAACAACAAGAGGAGAAAGATTAATACAAAAGACAGGACACCAGAGGGCACCAAAGGAGCAGGATGTGACAGAGCCCCCCCCCTAGGGGCGGACACCGGACGAACCCAGAGGACCAACAAGGGCGGGAGGGCGGGGGACCAGGAAGGAGGACCAGAAGGACAGACAAAGGTCAGGAGGCACAGACAGGAGGGCCCGGGTCAGGGCCAGGATCCGGAGGGCCCGGGTCTGGATCCGGTTCCGGGAGGCCCGGGTCAGGGTCAGGATCCGGTGGGCCCGGGTCAGGGTCCGGTTCCGGGAGGCCAGGGTCAGGATCAGGATCCGGTGGGACCGGGTCAGGGTCCGGATCCGGTGGGACCGGGTCAGGGTCCGGTTCCGGGAGGCCAGGGTCAGGATCAGGATCCGGTGGGCCCGGGTCTGGATCCGGTTCCGGGAGGCCAGGGTCAGGATCAGGATCCGGTGGGCCTGGGTCAGGATCCAGTTCTGGGAGGCCCGGGTCCTGATATGGGTCCAGAATCCATAGAGACCCTGGAGGACCAGGAGCCCTGGGAGGCTCGGCCGGAGGAGGAGCCGTGGGGGGCTCGGCCGGAGGAGGAGCCCTGGGAGGCTCGGAGGATGGCGAAGCCCTGGAAGGCGGAGCCGGAGCCGTGGGAGGCTCTGCCGGAGGAGGAGCCGTGGGAGGCTCGGCCGGAGGAGGAGCCGTGGGAGGCTCGGCCGGAGGAGGAGCCCTGGGAGGCTCGGCGGAAGGCGGAGCCGGAGCCGTGGGAGGCCCGGCCGGAGGAGGAGCCCTGGGAGGCTCGGCCGGAGGAGGAGCCCTGGGAGGCTCGGCGGGAGCCGGAGCCCTGGAAGGCGGAGCCGTGGGAGGCTCGGCGGGAGGCGGAGCCCTGGAAGGCGGAGCCCTGGAAGGCGGATCCGGAGCCGTGGGAGGCTCGGCCGGAGGAGGAGCCCTGGGAGGCTCGGCCGGAGGAGGAGCCCTGGGAGGCTCGGCCGGAGGAGGAGCCCTGGGAGGCTCGGAGGAAGGCGAAGCCCTGGAAGGCGGAGCCGGAGCCGTGGGAGGCTCGGCCGGAGGAGGAGCCCTGGGAGGCTCGGAGGAAGGCGAAGCCCTGGAAGGCGGAGCCGGAGGAGGCCCGGCCGGAGGAGGAGCCCTGGGAGGCTCGGCCGGAGGAGGAGCCCTGGGAGGCTCGGAGGATGGCGAAGCCCTGGAAGGCGGAGCCGGAGCCGTGGGAGGCTCTGCCGGAGGAGGAGCCGTGGGAGGCTCGGCCGGAGGAGGAGCCCTGGGAGGCTCGGAGGAAGACGGAGGAGGAGCCCTGGGAGGCTCGGAGGAAGACGGAGGAGGAGCCCTGGGAGGCTCGGAGGGATGGCGAAGCCCGGGAAGGCGGAGCCGGAGCCGTGGGAGGCTCGGCCGGAGGAGGAGCCCTGGGAGGCTCGGCCGGAGGAGGAGCCCTGGGAGGCTCGGACGGAGGAGGAGCCCTGGGAGGCTCGGAGGAAGACGGAGGAGGAGCCCTGGGAGGCTCGGAGGAAGACGGAGGAGGAGCCCTGGGAGGCTCGGCCGGAGGAGGAGCCCTGGGAGGCTCGGAGGAAGGCGAAGCCCTGGAAGGCGGAGCCGGAGCCGTAGGAGGCTCGGCCGGAGGAGGAGCCCTGGGAGGCTCGGAGGAAGACGGAGGAGGAGCCCTGGGAGGCTCGGAGGAAGACGGAGGAGGAGCCCTGGGAGGCTCGGCCGGAGGAGGAGCCGTGGGGGGCTCGGCCGGAGGAGGAGCCCTGGGAGGCTCGGAGGATGGCGAAGCCCTGGAAGGCGGAGCCGGAGCCGTGGGAGGCTCGGCCGGAGGAGGAGCCCTGGGAGGCTCGGCCGGAGGAGGAGCCCTGGGAGGCTCGGACGGAGGAGGAGCCCTGGGAGGCTCGGAGGAAGACGGAGGAGGAGCCCTGGGAGGCTCGGAGGAAGACGGAGGAGGAGCCCTGGGAGGCTCGGAGGAAGCCGGAGGAGGAGCCCTGGGAGGCGCGGAGGGTGGCGAAGCCCTGGAAGGCGGAGCCGGAGCCGTGGGAGGCTCTGCCGGAGGAGGAGCCGTGGGAGGCTCGGCCGGAGGAGGAGCCGTGGGAGGCTCGGCCGGAGGAGGAGCCCTGGGAGGCTCGGCGGAAGGCGGAGCCGGAGCCGTGGGAGGCCCGGCCGGAGGAGGAGCCCGGGGAGGCTCGGCCGGAGGAGGAGCCCTGGGAGGCTCGGAGGATGGCGAAGCCCTGGAAGGCGGAGCCGGAGCCGTGGGAGGCTCGGCCGGAGGAGGAGCCCTGGGAGGCTCGGCCGGAGGAGGAGCCCTGGGAGGCTCGAAGACGGAGGAGGAGCCCTGGGAGGCTCGGAGGAAGACGGAGGAGGAGCCCTGGGAGGCTCGGAGGAAGACGGAGGAGGAGCCCTGGGAGGCTCGGAGGATGGCGAAGCCCTGGAAGGCGGAGCCGGAGCCGTGGGAGGCTCTGCCGGAGGAGGAGCCGTGGGAGGCTCGGCCGGAGGAGGAGCCGTGGGAGGCTCGGCCGGAGGAGGAGCCCTGGGAGGCTCGGCGGAAGGCGGAGCCGGAGCCGTGGGAGGCCCGGCCGGAGGAGGAGCCGTGGGAGGCTCGGCGGGAGGCGGAGCCCTGGAAGGCGAAGCCCTGGAAGGCGGAGCCGGAGCCGTGGGAGGCTCGGCCGGAGGAGGAGCCCTGGGAGGCTCGGAGGAAGGCGAAGCCCTGGAAGGCGGAGCCGGAGCCGTGGGAGGCTCGGCCGGAGGAGGAGCCCTGGGAGGCTCGGCCGGAGGAGGAGCCCTGGGAGGCTCGGCCGGAGGAGGAGCCCTGGGAGGCTCGGAGGAAGGCGAAGCCCTGGAAGGCGGAGCCGGAGCCGTGGGAGGCTCGGCCGGAGGAGGAGCCCTGGGAGGCTCGGAGGAAGGCGAAGCCCTGGAAGGCGGAGCCGGAGGAGGCCCGGCCGGAGGAGGAGCCCTGGGAGGCTCGGCCGGAGGAGGAGCCCTGGAAGGCGGAGCCGGAGCCGTAGGAGGCTCGGCCGGAGGAGGAGCCCTGGGGGGCTCGGAGGGAGGAGGAGCCCTGGGAGGCTCGGAGGGAGGAGGTGCCCTGGGAGGCTCGGAGGGAGGAGGAGCCCTGGGAGGCTCGGAGGGAGGAGGAGCCCTGGGAGGCTCGGAGGAAGACGGAGGAGGAGCCCTGGGAGGCTCGGAGGAAGACGGAGGAGGAGCCCTGGGAGGCTCGGAGGAAGACGGAGGAGGAGCCCTGGGAGGCTCGGCCGGAGGAGGAGCCGTGGGAGGCTCGGCCGGAGGAGGAGCCCTGGGAGGCTCGGCGGAAGGCGGAGCCGGAGCCGGAGGAGGCGCGGCCGGAGGAGGAGCCCTGGGGGGCTCGGAGGGAGGAGGAGCCCTGGGAGGCTCGGAGGGAGGAGGAGCCCTGGGAGGCCCGGAGGGAGGAGGGCCCTGGGAGGCTCGGAGGGAGGAGGAGCCCTGGGAGGCTCGGAGGAAGACGGAGGAGGAGCCCTGGGAGGCTCGGAGGAAGACGGAGGAGGAGCCCTGGGAGGCTCGGAGGAAGACGGAGGAGGAGCCCTGGGAGGCTCGGAGGGAGGAGGAGCCCTGGGAGGCTCGGAGGGAGGAGGAGCCCTGGGAGGCTCAGAGGGAGGAGGAGCCCTGGGAGGCTCGGAGGAAGACGGAGGAGGAGCCCTGGGAGGCTCGGAGGAAGACGGAGGAGGAGCCCTGGGAGGCTCGGAGGAAGACGGAGGAGGAGCCCTGGGAGGCTCGGAGGGAGCAGGAGCCCTGGGAGGCCTACGGGCTGCTGGAGCCGGACTGGGAGTCCTACGGGCTGCTGGAGCCGGACTGGGAGTCCTACGGGCTGCTGGAGCCGGACTGGGAGTCCTACGGGCTGCTGGAGCCGGACTGGGAGTCCTTCGGGCTGCTGGAGCCGGACTGGGAGTCCTTGGGGCTGCTGGAGCCGGACTGGGAGTCCTTCGGGCTGCTGGAGCCGGACTGGGAGTCCTTCGGGCTGCTGGAGCCGGACTGGGGGTCCCGGGGACTGCTGGAACCGGACTGACGAGTTCAGAGCCTGGAGCTCTCAGGTCTGTGCAACACGTCAGCCGGTACCCCTGAATGAGGAGCCGCTGAGCCAGGCGCATCGCCTGGGCGTGCTGATAGTGGTCCCATAGCACAGGAGCCGCCGTCAGGGCTGGATTGGTCCGGAAGTGCGAAAGGATGAGCTCCGCCGCCTGAAGCTTGAGGTGGGGGCACACTGGCGCAGACGTGGCCAAGCGGAGGGCAGAGCTCACAGTCTTCTCGAACAACCGGATAGCTTCGTCGAGCAGGTCCGGCTGCTGGCGGAGGAGTCCGGGTTCCTCCAGAAACTCACCCGCTGGGTCCATGTGGGTCGGTTCTTCTGTTAAGGTTGAGGTTTTTGTGGAGGACCCAAGATGCAGGTTGAGAGGAGGAATCAGCAGCAGAGGCAGGTATAAATCCAAAATGACGTATTTATTAAATCCAAAATGACGGCAGACGAGGAAGACGACAAAGGACACAGTAAACAGTAAACAGTAGAACCGACAAACACTGACAAGACAGGGAAGCTTAAATAAGGAGGGAGGTGATCACGAAGACGAGACACAGGTGGGCTGGATGACAAACAAGGAACACCTGTGAAAACAACAAGAGGAGAAATATTAATACAAAAGACAGGACACCAGAGGGCACCAAAGGAGCAGGATGTGACAGGGCCTCAGTTTGTCTCAGACCTGAACCTGGATAAGCATGTGATGAAGGGATGAGAGGATGTAAATGGATGGATGTAGATATTTAGCTGACTCAACGTGAAAGTCTTCAGTTCCCTAAAGAACATTGTTTTTTAATATATTTTCTTCCCAATTGCTCTTTTTAAATACCAAATCCTCAGCAACCTCAGTCCTAATTTAATATTTGACAGCGACCTTTCATTTGAAAAACAAATTACAAATACGGCTCCAGCATATTTTATTACAGATTAATTCAGGAGAGTTTAAATATCAGGGTCCTCATGTATAAAGAACCGGGCAACTTTCACAGTAAAGAAAGGCTTACTGCAAATTAGAAAATCACACACACACACACACACACACACACACACACACACACACACACACACACACACACACACACACACACACACACACACACACACACACACACACACACACACAGAGAGAGAGCCAACTCCACCAGAACTGTAACAGTGAGAAAATTTGACTGATGGTAGAAATCTGATATTCCAGTTTTTTTTAATTATTGGTTCAAAACCAGGACAACTTCACCACACTTCTCTTTTCAATGGTTACTAAACAGATGCTTATAATGCAGGGTTCATATGAATGGGGTTTATACATGTTGTCAATGGATGGATTAGTTAGAGTTTTAGAGTTCTTCACTCTGCCTGTTGGTTCAGTTTCCATTTCTCTCTTGTTCTGGTTGTTTCTTCAACAGATCGCTGTCTCCAGTCTCTGCTGGTTTGTCAGTTTACCAAAGTGATCCCCATGAAGCCAAACCTCCTTCATGTGCTTCACTGTCTCTCCAGGATTCAAAGCACTTGCCTGACTGTCCCACTTTCCACCATCGTTGGATTTTTTTTTTTTTGATTCATTGTTTAAACATTAAAAAACAATGTTAGACTATGTTTCGTCTTACACACAGACATTGAAGATTTCCTACATTATTAAAGTTTGTGTAACATGACATTCGGCGTTTTATTTTTTCTCTTTCCACCAGTCAAATTGTCAAGTTGTTGAGGTTTCAGAGCAAAAGAACAAATATCCAAAATGGCCTTGACTCGCTGTCTTCCACTTATCTGGATACTGGTCACAGGGCCAGGATCCCCAATAGGGAATGTCTCAGACTGTTCTCTCCCCAGCCACCTCCACCAGCTCATTCTGTGGGACCCTGAGGTGTTTATAAGTCAACCTGGAGATATAATCCTTCCAACGTGTCCTGGGTCGGCCCAGGGGCCTACTGCCTGGAGGACATGTCTGAGACACCTCCCCAGGGAGGCGTCCAGGAATCATCTTGACTAGATGCCTGAACTACTTCAACTGGCTGCTCCCAACATGGAGGAGCAGCAGTTCAGAATCAGAAAGCCTTTATTGCAGGGGTGTCAAAGTCATTATGGTGTCAAACTCATTATGGTTCAGGGGCCACATGCAGACAAATTAGATGTCAAGTGGGCCAGACCAGTACAATCCTAAAATAATTACCTATAAATAACAAGTGCATGTTTTTCCCCATGTTTTCATGCAAGAAAAATTACAAGTACTTTTGAAAATCTTCACATTTATTCAAAAACTCTTTTGCAAAACACAAGATAAACAAATATTTCTTAAGACAATTGTGCAGAATGCTGGTGAAGGTTCTCAGTCATCCAGGTCATGATAATCCAAAAAGGGTTTTAAATAAAGGCAACTGGACTTATTTGGTTCTTTGAAGAGGTTTCACTGCTCATCCGAGTAGCTTTGTCAATTCTGTCTGAAGTAAAGGAGAGAGGCTTATAAGCTGTGCTTCTCTTCCTCTGTCTGTGACACACCTCCTTCTACCCCTTGAGGAGGTGTTCGCTCCACTGTATTCAACTGGAGTCCTGGTGAGGTGTTTTGATTAGAGGCGTGAATTGTCTGGGAATTAAGTTCAGAGCAGACTGGTAGGTAAGTAAGTAAGTAAGTAAAGTTTATTTATATAGCACCTTTCACAGAAAAAATCACAAAGTGCTTCACAGAAAACAGAATCAAACATGATAAAACAAATAAAATCAATTAAACAAACAAAATATCATTACAAATCAAAATCATTAAACAAGAACAAGAGAACACAAAAGAGTTATTTAAAAGCAGTTTTGAATAATTGGGTCTTCAACTGCTTTTTAAAGGAGTCCAGACTGTCTATACAGCGTAAAACTAAAGGAAGGTCATTCCAAAGTCGCGGTGCAACAGACTGGAAGGAGCGATCACCTCGACTTTTAAATCTGGTCCTTGGAACTGTTAGGAGATTCTGGTCTGTGGACCTGAGAGCTCGGGTTGGAGCGTACGGCTTTATCAGTTCAGTAACATAAAGAGGAGCTTGACCATTGTAGCGTCATCAATAGATGCTCTGACCTCTGTCCCCGTGATCATCGCAAAACACTACTCCAGCTTTTCCCACTAACTTGGATTATAATGGATCTTTACTGTGTTTAACCTGAATCAACACTCCTTCAAGGGTCGGTCGTTTCGGAAGAATCCACCTGACTCTTTTAATAATAATAATTATATAAGCTAAAGACTCTCAGTGTCTCTTCCTAAATGACACTTTAACTGTTACAGAAATGTCTTAATGTGATTAATGCACTTTCTCTTACAGCACTAAGAATGTTGATCCAGTTCAGTATTATTTTCATACTTCTACTGTGCTAAAGGTAAAACCCAGTATTACTTTATTAGCGGGTACCTTTGACATTAAAGGTTGGGTCATGTGACTTGATAATGTAATTTCATAGGTCCACGATTCCAAAAACTCCATCTTAGCTTGCCACGAGCTGACTTTCATGTTAGTTCTCATCAAGCCTCGATGAGCCACGCTTCAGCTGTTTTCCTGAGCTACACAGCTGAAACCTGTCAAAACCCCGATCGGCTCTGCCGATCGATCTGTCACTCCCCCTGAGGGAAGACAACCCCTAGCTCCGTACCAACATGCGAGCTCCTGCCTCACACCAGCCATGGCTCTGCTGACGGCCCGGATCTCGGACGCCACTGAGGGCCGCCCGGTGACTCGGAGGGTTCCCGCACGGCCAGGACGAGTCGAAGGGGGGTCTCCCGCTTCCCATCGGTCTACTCCAACCCACCAGTCGGTGATCCAGTGGGACCTGGCACTTGGTGAGAGAAACCATCGCTGGTAAACTCAGAGGCCCGTTGATAAGCTAACCGCTCACTCCAACACGTCACTGATCCACCAGGATTATTCCCCTCACTCACTCCTTAAACTAAATTAATAACTCTAGTCATAACATCACAGACTCAGCCGTTAATCTCAAAGTTTAACCAGCTAGAACACAATTACCATCGTGTTTAACTTGCAACTGTTCTTATTACCTCAACTGTTAAATGTGTGTACTATCGTCCGCTTTGTGAATTAAATTTTCTATATAAGATTCAATTCACGACTCTGGCTCAGATTCATCAACAAAAGGTACGTAAATAACTCCCTGGGTTTTAGAGAACCTAGAGTCACTCTGTAATTAATCTCAGCTATATCAAAGGTTACAGGCTCAGAGAGAGACCTCCATAAATCCTAAAATAGACTGAAATAATTAACAGAAGGTGGGTATAATAAACAAACGGTTTATACCTCTACACCATGTAGGGCCCTGAAAGTTAGAGTCAGGATTTTAAAATGAACTCTACATTTAACAGGTAACCAGTGCAGAGACCTCAGAATAGGAGTGATGTCATCTTTTCTGTTTGCTCCAGTGAGTCTTCCTCCTCTGTTTAAAGTTGGTTTTTCACATTTGACATAGATGGCTTCTTTAACTCCTCTCTCTTTTTGTAATTATTATTGTAATATTATATTATTGTAAGTATTATTATTAATAATTGTGCAGAAGTACGCAAAACTTTTATTGTCTTAAAATATTAATACTAAAAGATTTCCAACATGTGGAAACACCCTGGATGAGAGAATCATTTTTTGCAATGTTCAAACTGACCCACGGTCTGGTCTGGAGACTTCTGCCTCGTTTTCAATGAGGGTCTCTATATAGACTATGTGGGTTTGGTACTGGTTTACCTTTTCAAATAGGGTTAGGGTCTGGGTTTGAGGAACTCAGTGTTTCATCTAAAACTGTATAAAAGCAGTTAAATCCAGGTGATGCTGACTGGACACCATCAGTTTCACCATGGTTTCATTTAGATCAGGTCTGAAGGAAAACCCAGATCTGGATCCAAACCCATTCAGGTCTTTGTTCTTCAGTGGCAGCAGGACGGTCACGGTACTAATCTGTCCGCCCAGCTGACGTCCAGCACTCTAGTTAAAAATATCAGCTTCAGCTCAGGGCAGCGATGCTGCAGCTGGCATGAGTGTTGAGCCAGAAACGAACCAAAGGTGCGGACCAGGACGCACAGAGCGCAAACGCTCCAGTTTGGGCACTAATCTCTGTGCGTAACGCGATCGGAAGCCCTGGCCTCATGCTGTAACTAGATGTGGAAGATTCATCACTGGTCAAGTTGACAGGCGCAGCGCGAGGAGGACGGCAAGTTCGGTGGCGCGCTGTGGCTCTTCAGCTTGGCGGCTCTTCAGCTTGGCTCAGCTGTCATCCAAAAAACGCACTTTGGATGCAACCCGCCGTTTCCACTGGCTGGAATAAACCCATAAAGGCTAGAGACGTGCAGTTTCACCGCCGATCCTTTTTGGTTTTTGTGGTGAAAGGACGGAGCGGAGGGCTGAGTTTTACAGCGACCGCATTGACAGGTGAAGTGAGTGGGGCGGGCTGGATCATCCGAAGGAGGACCTTGGCACGGGCTGCGTGCGTCAAAGGTCTGATTTGAGCATCTGGACAGCAGGAAATCAGGCTGACAAGCGCTCAGTCTTGTTTCAAATGCAAGTTGCGTTAATTGCGTTATTTTTTAACGCGTTATTTCTTTCATAATTAATTAATCATAATTAATGCGTTAAAGTCCCAGCCCTATTTTTTTTATTTTCAAAACTCATCCAGCGGGCCGGATTGAACCCCCTAGCGGGCCGGATTTGGCCCGCGGGCCGTATGAATGACACCCCTGCTTTATTGTATCTGTATGTTGACAGTCAGATAGTGAATTTGACTTCAACAATAAAAGCATAGGATATAAAAAGATAGATATAAAAAGGTATTTCTAAGGTAAAGTGATGTTTTATATATTGCACTGACTGATCATTTATTGCACTGATGAGTGAATTTTTTTGCTCTGATGTCTGAGAGAATTTCTTATTCAGTCTATAGTAAACACTGTACAAGTTTCAGTTTATTCCTTGTCCTGGTTGCTGTGAGGAAGAGGCCGTCCCTCAGTCTGCTGGTTGTTTTTGAGGCCTTGTAGTGCTTATTGGACGGCGAGAGTTCAAAAGGGTGGTGACCAGGGTTGGAGGGGCCTTTGATGATGTTTTTGGCTCTACTGATGTAGTGTCAGATCTTCCAGGGACAGCCAGTGATCTTTTCTGCAGATTTGATGACTCTGCAGGGCCGTTTTAATCTGCAGCAGTACAGCCAGCAAAACCACACCAAGATGAAGACCTGGAGGATGTTCTTGAGGGTTAACTGGTAGAACACCTCCAGCAGCTTTCTGTCCATGTTGTTCCTCCTGAACACTGAGAAAGTACAGCCTCTTCTGTGTTCTGTTCATGAGTTGTGTGGTGTTTGGTGATTAAATATGAACGCCAAGGAATCTAAAGGGCTTCTCTTATTTCACCTCTGTGACATTAATAAAGAGATGGGTCTGTGTTGTGTTTTTTCCCGAGGTCCAGAATCATTTCTGTTGTTTTGAAGGAACATGACTCTGGGACATGTTCAGTGTGTGATATACAGTATAAGTGTAACTCCTCTGGTTTATACGCAACAGCAGTTGTTCTGTCCCATTTGTTTGCCTTCTACAAGAATGTGAAAATAGGTACGTGGGGCAATTTGCAAATGATATGCAGATGATATGTGAGCACTTCCATAAGTCATGAAGACAACGTCTCTGCTTTAACATTTATCTATGTTGTTTACTTAAATAACAGACACATTTTACTTTTTTGATCTGCTGATGCCAGTTCACTTTGGCTATTTGTTAGCTCTGACAACAGAAGCATTTTCTATAGAGTGCAGACTTATTTGTTTGCCTGTTTGGAATAATCTGAATAGTTTGTTCACGGATTATGAGGTCTGTTGAGAATCATGTGATGGGACCTTCTGTTATTATCTCAAGTCTCTCAGCGCAAAATGTTTTGAGCAAAAGTAGCAAAATGAAACTCTCTGATGCTCATTTGCATCTGGTTATTTTCCCTCTGATGGCAGTTAACAGATTACCATGGTAACCCTATGCATATTTAATGTGGTCTAAATCAGCGTCTCTTATTGGAAATAATCAAATTCTAATTAACAATCTTCTCAGTGGACTTCCAGAATTACACTCGTATTGTGTGATTGCATTTCCAAATTTCTAACCGTGTTTATTTTTCTTTTGGCTAATTCATTTTTCTCCTAATTGCACAACCAGATGAAGTGTTTATTAAGGTGTTTGTAACTCTGACCTCTCAGAACAGAGACCTAAGTGGTTACATTGCAATTATCCTCCAAGCAGGATTCCATCCGGGTTTTTACCGATGTGCCCAAATCAAATTCAAGCAGTTCTCAAGATTTTCAACCCCTTCAACTCTATTGGCGATCGTTTACAACAATATATGATATTATTTTGTTTGTCTGCTATACAAAATCCTCAATAAAATTAGACTAATGAGATTTATAATATAATCGTCTGCAAGCAGCATGACCTTTATCTCAAATTTTTTTAAATATATTTAGTAGTGCGATTGATGACTAACAGAAATGTGCATAAAGTTGTCTCACCCAAAATGTGCAACACCAACTAAAGGCCAATTCATACTCCACGAAAAGCAAAAACTTTGTTCTTGCTGGGGGTCTCCGAGAACTAAAATGACGTCATTTTGTTCTCGCAGCCTCATTTCAGCAGCGCTTACGGCTTGCTTTTGCACACATCAACTGAGCATAACCTTTCTCTGCAGGGCGTCCGAGAACATCTGCTGTGATTGGTCAGAAAGGAAGAATGGGGTGGTTAGTGCGGTTATCGGTTGACGTTGTACATTGATCTTGTAACAGCTTTCCCATGTTTACCTGATTTTTAAATGCTTTTTCCGGTCGGGGGTCGGCTCACTTTTGCTATGTTATTAGTGACACCTCCCTCTGGTTTGCCAAGGCGTAAGCCTTATTCACAAGTCCGGCGTTATGGTAATTTTACTACCAAGCATGGCAGCACAAATGTCGCAAAATTCCTGCATCGTCATGCGGCCACGGCGCTTTCAGAAGACACACTGTGGCGGCAGTATTACGCTGATTTGCCGATGTGAAAGCGACTCTTTTTGCTGGCGCGGAAGTTAAATGATACCTTTGAGGATCAGCTGGCTAAGGCGGTGAGAAAATATGCCCATAACTCAGGGAGTATGAATGATCCTGCAGAAACAAATGTCTTTATTGTTTTTGGAGCCATTCTTTTTGCTCTAAGTTTTTTCTGTCTTAACAAAATGGTAAATGGCCTGCCGTTGTATATTGCTTTTGTAAGTCATGAACTACCAAACCCTTTAAATGAGTCACGCTGACGGCAGTGAGCTACATTGTAGCCACTGAAACAAGGTGACCATACAGAAATGCCACTTGACCCTCTGACCACCACCAACAGTCAATGTGGGTGAAGTGTATTTCCCAAAGACACAATGACAAAGCGAACCAGCTGGAGCGGGAATTGAACTGACAACCCTCTGTCAAGACAAATGCTACTGCTGCCCCATCAATTGGCTTGCTATATTTTCTGTCAGATAAAATGATTACTTATTTTTACAAGAGCTTGGCACAATGATCTTTTTGGTGCACACATTTTTCCAACACAACTTTATTTAAATCAGGAATGTCACCAGTCAGCTGCTTTTCAACTAACAGACTAACCAGTGCATTTAGTTTCCCCTGTGTTTCATGGTGTTTCTGAGAAACGTCTTGATTCATTGGAGTCTGGGAAAGCATCGTTCAGCCTCTGCAGTCGAAAAGGGAGTCATGATCAGAATGTGAAGTAGCTTCAGAAAACACAATCTGCAGGTTGTTGTTATTAAAAACATAAACAATGCCATTGCGCTGTTACATGTCCTTAAGTCCAGGTTTTCATATGAGAACTCTGTTAGCAGTTGTTGTCTATCAACACTGAATATGCATCAACTGCCTTCCTTAGCTAAGTTATTGAGGATTCAGGAAAGCATTCATTGTCAAGCAGCACAGCTGCAGCCAAGTGTCCAGTAAAAACAAATCTCTCTCTCGCATTGGCAATTACTGTCAATGTCAGTCAATGTCACGTTTACTTACATAACACTTTTTTAGCAACCGGGGCTGAAAGTGCTTTACAGCTTCAATATATACACATATACT
Organism: Callopanchax toddi; assembly: GCA_006937965.1. Lineage (NCBI taxonomy): Eukaryota > Metazoa > Chordata > Actinopteri > Cyprinodontiformes > Nothobranchiidae > Callopanchax > Callopanchax toddi. Next base: position 178,927 of record SSNR01000241.1, read on the forward strand.
AATGCACAGAGGCATAAGGAGATACAGGATATGGTTTACCAGTTTGTCATTTTAAATAGAGTCAAAAGCCAGTGAGTAGAAAGGGGTCTTTAAGAGCTTTTTTTTAAAGGACCAAGGTTCTAAGCAGATCTAATACAGACAGGTAGGTTATTCCAGAGGATGGGGCAGTGATCACCTCGGACCTTTAATCTGATCTGGGAACAGCAAGGAGCATTAGGTTATTGACCTTAGGGTTCTGGATGGAGTGTGGATCAGAAACAGGTCCTGGAGATAGAATGGAGCCAGACCACCAGGGTTCTTGCAGGTTTTAGTACGTTAAATTTAAGACCTTTTTTAGACCTTTTGAGACCGTTATGTCAAAAATTTAAGACCATCAAGATGCATAATTAGGAAGTTAAATAATCCCAAAATTTTTAATTATAGGTGACATACATCATTAAATACTAACCATAAGGACATACTTTATTCATTTACCTACATACATGTACTAAATTACAACATTTCTAGACGTGTGTCAAAAGCTCAGATTGACAAATATCAATTTAAACCAATCTTGGTCATGATACTCAAATATATTATATTACAACATTTTTTAATTATAAAAATGTTGAGGAGTTGGTTTCCCCCAGGCCACCTCCATCCCAAGCACAGAAAACTCAAAATGTTTTTTTAACACTCTATGTTAGGGCTGCACGATATTAGAAAAACTTGTGATATGCAACAACAGTGCTTAATATTGCGATAACGATAACACATCCTGCAATAAATAATCAAACCTGTTTGCTTTCTGTCTGTAATTTTACAAAAACACTTGTAAAACCTGATGTAATAAACATTTCCTAGCTATGTGCATTGTGTAAATGACTTCAACATACAGTAGTGTCTCTAATACTAACAGACTGATGAGTTTGAGCCAACACTCTTCTAGTGGCTAACAGCAGAAATCATTCAGATTCACTGATGTTGTTCATCTCCTCCTCACCTGTCACCTTACCAGGTTTTCTAACTGCGGCTGGGCACCATCTGGCTCCTGTAGGTTTTACTGTTGGTGCATTCAATGCGCCTCAAAAAATGAGGACATAGCAAATGAACTATGAACTGATCGACTAACGCAGAGTTGTCGCTGTTAGATCACTAGACGGTTCTCCCCCGCGCCCCTCCGGGTAATGAGTTTCATGGACAGCAGTCGTGCCACGAAACATTTATTGAACGTCACATGAAGGAGCGCTCACTCGGTGGCAGACACACAGTGTTTGCAGCACCTGCAGCTCTAGGAAGCACGCCCCGCAACCCGCGTGGAGCTGATAAATATAAAAGTAGTTCATGAAATGAAAAAAGTTGGGCTCCCATTAACTAATCAATGTAACCATTGTTTTTACTGAGACAAACAGGAAAGATACGTTATGCATTTAGCTGTCAGTTGTGTCTGATACACACTGAAGCTACCGGTGCAGTGAGATCCTACACGTCAAGATCGAACCACCGGTTCAAATCGGTGAATCTCTCAATCCCTACTACAAACACTGGCCATCTGGAGCGTTGCAAATTGAGCATTTCCATTCATCTCCTTCTTCTTTGTGTGGTTTATTGGTGGTACCACCACCGGCTTCCAGCCCTCAAAAAGGCAGACATCAGATTTCAGAGTTTTACTCAGCATACTTTATGATCAACACTTCTCGGGAATAAACAAGTTAAAGTATGAGACTTGACTTAGATAAGATGTAATTCTGGGTGGTTTTTTGGACTTTTTAGGCCTAAAATTTAACGTCATGAATTTGAGACTTTTGCAAGACGCAGGAACCCTGACAACAACAGCTTGAAGTGGATCCTGGATTAGACGGGGAGCCAGTTTAGAGAAGCAGCTCTGGTTTTTTGAGCTGTTTTCTAGTAGATGTCAGGAGATGTGCTGCAGCATCCTGTACAACCTGCAGATGGTGGAGGCATCTAGACCTTAACAGAATGTGTTGTGAGTTGTAAGGTAGGCGTCGATAGGTGATTCAAAGTTGCTGGGAAAGAAGTGTCACACACCGTATATACTCTATGTATGTATATATATATATATATATATATATATATATATATATATATATATATATATATATATATATGCGTTTTCCCAAAATATAGTTAATTTCTTCTTTAATTTCTTTATGGTAGATTTCTTAAAATATATATTTCTATTTATATATACTAGACATTACTTAATATTACTGTATGTTTTACAGTATATTCCAGTGTGTTTTTGTTTCATAAGGGTATACTTCTTTCATTTTTTAGATACCTTTGCTGTCAAAAAAAAAACAAACACAAAAAGTCACGGATGCACATGCTACAAAATCAAAGACAAAAGATAAATAGCCTTCCCATTTCTGGATACTGGCTAAGTGTGTGTTTATCCTTCTGTTTTGACATGTTAAAGCAGTCAGGGGAAAACATCACTTTTTAATTAATGCCACATTTCCCTGGCATAATACTGACTCATACATATAGAGTGTAAAAACCTCACAGCTACTAGTGAAAAGCTGGGACTGAATACTCCATCAGACCTATTCGTACAACAACAATGTAGCTAAAACGACAGCATCATTTTCCACCTCTGAAAAAGTAGGAGCACTCCTCGTTCTTATAAACAAAACCTAATCATTTTAATTTCTAGAGCAGCAAATTAGGTGTGCATGGAGAATATGCCAGTAATTATTTAGATTGAGCAGGAAAACAAAAATCACAAACAAAAGGCCTTTAGACGGGCTGCGGTTGATTAGGTGTGAGAGTAGAAAGCCTTATTACAATGTGAGCTGTGTGCTTGGACTGTAATACGCTGTTTTGGAGAAAATGTTCAAAGAAAAATACGGTCACACACAGTAACTAATTCTTATTGTCATCAGTGTTTTTCACATTGTCTACCCACATCTGGTTTTAATTGGGAAGGTGCACCATGTAAATTTAAACAAATATTTTTAGTCATCAAAGTTTCAGGTTGATACAAGCTCCATCTGATGGTGAGAGCTTTGCAGAGAGAGCAAAAAGTAAGGGAGATATCCCATTTTAAACCCAATGATGAAGAAAAGACAAGGAAAGGGGGTATTTATGGCCACTTATGTATATACTTCAGTACAACATAGTGGAATTTGTCCTCTGCATTTAACCCATCCCTGAGGGAGCAGTGGGCAACCATTGGCACCCGCGAGGCAGTTGGAGGTTCAGTATCTTGCTCAAGGATACTTTGACACATGGCCGGGCCGGGGTTTGAACCCACGCTCTCATGGGAGGTGATCGCTCTTGTCACTGCACTAGACAAGGTGACTGGCATCAAACTGAGTCATTCAGACACTGGCTTCAGATTTGTTTTTTCTATGTGTAATTCCTGAGTCAGTTAATAGATGCGATAGTTGATCGGTTCTGGCCTCAGTGGCTGTTGTTGTTTTCTTTTATGATACTTTAGCCGAGCTGCTGCTAGCCTCATTATTTTATCACAGAGAAAGAAGCATGTGTTCAACCCCCAGCACCTCATTTGCTTCTGTGACGAAGGTCTGATTTCTTCATATACAGGTTGGTAGCTTCAGTGTGCATCAGAAGCAAACATCACTGTTGAATGATGCATCGTCCCGGGAACAGCATTGATCTGGTCACAGTAAAATGTCAGGGATTTAGACGTTTAGGTCATTTTGAAGTGACGTCCTATCAGTTTTTTATCTACAGTAAGGACCACGCCCACTGGTGACATCACTCAGAGTGGGTGGAGTAGATACAAACAGGAAGTAGTCCTCTGACGGGAGCAAAACTTATGGTTAGTGCAGATTAATGTCAAATTAGTGGTTATTTAAAACAACTTTTGCTCAATAAAATCACACTGATGCATTAGAACACTATATTACCTGTTTGTAAACCTCTACCATTGTAACATAGTATGTTTAATTAGTTTCAACTGAACAACGTTCAAATGACTATGCTACTGTATGTGTGACTGTAGCATAAACACCAATAAGACCAATCCTGTGCAAACAAACCAAACTAAGGTAGTAAATGGACTAAATGTCTCATTAAAATGGACTTAACAGTGCAGGTGTGAAAACACTCTCTCAAATCTTGACATTAGCCATGTAAGATGTTGCACAATCTGTTAGCTCTCCCACTGAGTGATAGTGACGTGACGTTCATGAACGAATCAAATCTTTTGAACGGCTCTTCACTTTGAACGAGGAGAACCAAGTCCTTTTAAGGAACCGTTCATCTTTTTGTATGAACTGTGACGTTTGAGGCCGGGAGGCAGTATTCAACGGCACTGGCTCTTTATTTAAAACAACATCAGTGAGCACAGCAACATGAACCCATCAGTTCTATCTGGGAAGCTAATTAGCAACACACATGTAGGTGTCGCAACAAAAAGTGTCCCTAAACATAGTTCCACATGTCCCCTTCAAAATATTGTGGAATAAAACATAAAAAGACCGTTTTTAGAACGTCTCTTTGAGGAGAACAGCTCCCCAACGAACGGCTCCCTTCAAAGAGCCATAAATCCCATCACTACTGGGTGACATGAATGACTCTCACCTACTAACACTTGAATTTGTTGCCCAGTAGCTGTAAAATCAACAGACTTGGCCAGTTATGCATTTGCTATGGTTGATTAGTCATTCTGAATGTGGCTGAATCCAAATGTGTCATGATCTGTGCCCTTCTGTGTTTAGTTTGGTGCTCTCCACAGGTGTTCATTAATTTCCACTCACTCAGCTGCTCCTCATCACTCTGATTACCCTCTCTTGCATATAGCAACCCAGTTCATTCACTTCCTGTCAGATCCCTCTGTTAGCTTGTTAATGGTCTACTGTAAGTCCTGTGTTTTCCCTCCTCGTCCTCAGTGGTTTTCACACTGTTGCTGCCTTGTCAGCTCTTGGTTTTTAATAAAGCATCTTTAGTTTAGTTCATGCCTCCTTCCTCTTTCATTTTTTGATCAACACCCCCACAAATCATGACAAATCAGCTGTAGATGTCCACTTGAAGACTTTCAGAGAGTTTTGTTCAAATCTGTTTTGAGCGTTTTGTGTGTGTCTGTGGTTCTCAAGTTTCTCCAGTTGTAGCTTCTGGTTTTTTTGACAGTGCTTTCCCAGGTAGTGAAGTAGAGGAGATATATTTTCTGACAGAACAAAGGGTCAAAAGTTAGGCAAAACGCCACTTTAAATGTTCAAGATGAAAACTTCTTGGCCTGTCGTGCACCAGTGAGGTGAACTTCTGGCCAGGGTGTCTGAAACAACCAATCAGAATCTGACAGAGTGGATCCAACAATCTGTATATTTATTTATTCAACAGTAACGTCTGATCCAAATGACCGATTTACCTCCTCAACATGTCAAGTTCTGTAGAATTCTGTGAATCACCCATTTGTTGGAAGCAGGGAGACATCTAAAACTAAACTACCAGCCCTCTGGACCAGTGATCCCTCCTTTTACACACTGCCAGGATGAAAACGTTCTAAGTATGGAAAGCTACAGGTGTTTTAGATTTGGGTGGGATAAAAAGGCCACTGGGAGGAAGGTGAGGAATGTTCATTATCATGACATTTAATCGTTTATGTACGAGGCTGGAATAAACGTGTAAATAAACCTGCATCTACAAGGTGATTAAAAACTGTGAGAAAACACTAAAAGGTTAAGGAGAATATTTTCTGACTGCTTAATTGATGGTTGAACAGTCAGATAAACACTTAACACCAGTCCTGTTTAATCATACCACCAGTAGGGAAGCAGTTTTAAGGGATGAAATCCACACTCTCCTCATCTCTGGATGTTCTTTTTAATGAAATCCTGCAAACGCACATCTGCCTGTCTCCGTCTTGATTGGTGCATCCAACAGCGCTGCAGTTATCTGCTATTTTGTCTAAGCTCAAACTCAAAAAGGCAGAGGAGTGCAGTGTTCCCTATAGTTCTGAGATTTCCTTTATTAGCAAAGAATATAGACACCTGCAAGGTTGACTATTGTTTATCAACTAAGTCTAAATTCTTGTTAAATTACCTTGTTACAAAATCACCTTTCCTTTCATTTACATAAAAATAAGTCAAATCAGGCGAATAACAAACATGAAACTGTACTTTTTGTGTCTATCATTTAAACTTGTCGACTATTCAGGAGCTCAGTGATATCCAGAGCCCCCTGGCCTCCTAATGCTCATCCTCCTGCCTGCTACAGCAGGGGAAGGACCCAGAGTCATTATTTCAGTGATGACTTCAGTTACCTATTTTGTCCCAGTCCTGCTTATTGCAGATTCTCATTCATGTGTTGTCATTTAAGAGTATGTTAGAGATATGGGAGATTGAAATATGGTGCTACAGCCACTCCAAATAAAAAAACTCTAGTCAATAATACACACCTAAATAGTGCTGTAGTCAACAAAGTGCAGGGAGCTTCACAACTTCAGCCATGATCCCAGGCTGCTCAACTTTCTGCCTGCAGGAAGGAAGGTGAATAGTTCCTGGACTGAATGGGTGGGGTCCGTGTTAGGTTCTTTCTCTGGTTCTGGATCTGCTGGTGTAAATGTCCTCTAGAGAAGGAAAGCTCCTGTTAGTTATATTTGAGCAGATCTAACTGCTCTCTAGGCAATTCCTTCTCGTCAGCCTCAGACCAGTCCAAGGACCAGTTCCCAAGCCAGTCCACAGACCAGTTCCCAGACCCTCCTTTTTATGCCCCTCTACAGTTTCCCAGGCCAGGTTGTATAGGTGCAGCAATCTGCATGGCCCTAACTGCTAAATGTGCTGCGCCTGTGAGAGCAGTCTGCTGGGAGAGGCCTGAGGGGAGCACCACTGGGGCTGCCATCAGTCTGATACTGGTTGGGGAATCTAAGAGAAATGGCTGCTTTTAATAAAAAATATTTTAAAACTCTCTCGGTGTTCAGTCTCCATTTTATGTTGTGGCCCAACAAGCCGGTTCGTAACACCAGTCCTCAGAGCAATTCCCAGACCAGTCCTCAGACCCAGTTCCCAGACCAGTCCTTAGAGCAGTTCCCAGACCAGTCCTTAGAGCAGTTCCCAGACCAGTCCTCAGACCCAGTTCCCAGACCAGTCCTTAGAGCAGTTCCCAGGCCAGAAGTGGTTTGATGTTAATTTGTGAGGGCTTAATGATGCTGACCATGTTAGTGACCCATGTAAGGTCAGAGGTCACATTTAGGCCCAAGTATTTAATTGTTTGCACCAACTCAGAGGTTTCTCCTCTGATGAGGGGAGGAGGGGTGTAAACTAGGTTGTGTGACGTAGACCAATCAGCAAGCTCTTTTTCCTTCCTGCTACCTACGTATAGACTCATCCTTATGTAAACATGGGGGAATAGCTCTGGTTTGTTTCTACACTGCTACCTGGTAGCTAACATTTAGTATCTGCTGCACCGGAAACATGCTCGTCTTGATGCTACCTGCTCAGATTAGATGATAGTTTAGTAAAATCGGCCGCCTTTTTATGGTGTAATGTGTTTTCATTTTCATTGACTGCAACGGTTGCACTCAGTTTATTCTATATTTTTATCCAGTTAAAATAAAACCTGTTAACTGATTGTTGACAGTCCACTATCAGACTAGCAGGGCTTTTATGCTAACCCTAGGAGTCTGTACCTGTGTTGCCTGTTGTTTTTTCAGCACCTGATTCCCATACAGAATTTAATTTTACATTTGTGTTGCTTTATCAGGGTTTTGTTTTTTTGTGTTGATTCTGGTGCATTTTGAGATTTACTGAGCTTATTATTAGTCTGGATTCACATGTTTTGACAGTTTTAATCAAAAAGGTATTACAAAGTTTTCTTTCAGGAGCTGCTTATGCATTTATTTTTGCTTTTTTCATAAATCTCACTGCTTTTGTGAGTTTCTAAATATTCAATTTCATGAACACAATTTATCTGTCAAACTGTCCAATGCAACAGATTTTTGTTATAATAATAAATTACATATGTAGCATTATAAACTATTTTTATGGTTTTTAATTGGCACATACTTCTTTAGAATCACTAAGTTTTGTCAGTTTTACACGGAGAAATATCTCTGATACTTTTACTTTATAGTGCTCACAGGGGCATTTCTAGATTCTTTTCTGATGTTACAGTGAGTAGATCATGTATTTTCATATTGACGAATAGAAATCTGAAACCAGAATTAGACTTCAGGATTTTATTGAGAAAGACAACACAGACAATTATCACAGATAAGAAAGAGGTAGTTAGCAGGTGGTCAGCATTAAGTCATTCACGATGGTAAGGTGTTCTGAATTGATCTTAAATAAGTTTTAGTAATCTGAGTCTCATGATGGTTAGGAGACTAAGGAATTTACTTAATTTAGATTAAGGATTCTGATGGGGCTTAAGAGTACTGATGGATTAGTGACTAGTTTGAGTGAGCTAAAGTTGTTAGCTTTAATCAAGGCAGGCCTTTAAGCTTTACCAGGATGTGGTCACTCACGGTACTGGGTGGCCTCGATGGATCAGGCCAGTGTAGACTCGCCTCGTCGAGGTAGGTGCACCCAGTCGGGGAGAGACGTCCGCTTGGGGAGGTGGATCGCCAGCAGGACAAACCGGGCGGTCCGAGAGTACCAGTGGTAGTGAGTTTCAGTCCATAATCCATGATGACAGGAGTGTGAGGCTCATATTGAGATGAAGGGAAAACGGCTTGTTTTCTCTTCAGGAGCCGGAGGTGAGATGGGCCATCAGGATGAGAGAGGCCGTCTCCAGGAGCAGGTCAGCTGTGTAGAGGTTGACAGCTGAGATGTTGTCTGGATGGTGTCGAACCCAGAACTCAGTAGCTTCCGGGGTCGGAGTGCTATATGGAGTCTCGGTGAAACGTGGGCCAATCAAAGGGGGAGTTATTAACTCACGTGACTCAGATCACTAAAGACTAGTGGTTACTTGGGTGAAGTACTAGTGAGGCAGATGACTTAACCTTTGGCCCAGTATGTATGTGAAATAATACTGAAGCAAGATCAACATTCATTAATACTGGAAGAAAATGCATTAATCACATTAAGACATTTTAAAACAGTTTGATTAAGAGTAATGACATTTAGAAAGAGACGTCTGGAAATCTTTGAGTTATTATTAACTAAAGAGTGAAAATCTAGTGGTGTCTTCCGGAGAAACGTCCTTGATCTTGGAATGTTAATCCAGGTTAACATAATAAAAGAGTTATTCCAAGTTATTGGGAAAAAGATGGGTTATTGTAGTGATGATCACAAAGGTCAAAGTTCAGAGGATAGAGCCTATTTGTTGGCGTTACACATTATTCTGCGCATTTAAATATTAATCACATGATGTATCAGGGTATATAAAGTACATTTAAATGTGATTATATGAATATATGGAAAAATGGATATTCGTATTACAGACTCCTAAGGGTTTATAGATGTTTATTTTGCTTACAGTCTAAATATAACCCACCTTCAAGTTACTTGTCATTATTTACCAGAACATGTTTTATTTTTTCCCAGTCTGATGTCATGCATGCACAGCATGCCACTTCATGAGTTATTCACTAATTATCCCACATCTAAATTTTTTATTTCTAAATGTGTTAGACAGTTTTCTCACCCTACACCTACGTCTCATATCAGGGACGCGTGGGTGGAGAGGTCTCAGATGATCTGTGGGAAAAAGCCTGTTATCATAGCAAAACTATATATCCATAACTTTGAAAGGGGTCTGTGCTTTGGTTATCTTAGTTTTGTTGCACTGTTATGTGTTTATTCGTGGGGTGTTTCTTCTTTATATTGTTTTATTCTCATTAAAAATTAATCGGTAAAAAATACAACTAAATTTACCAACATGGGTCAAATTTGTACTTTTTTATTTAAAAAGCACGAGCCTTAGTTAAAAACATATGTTAGGGTTATCCTTCATAAATGATGGCAGCTCTTGTCGTCTCCCACTGGTGAGTTTGGAGCAGAATGACTTGGCTGGAGAGTAGAGCCATATGTTTCTGTCAGCATGAGTCCTTCACTTTGGCCCCAGAAGATCTGCCTCACCCACTGCCAAACCCAGACTGAACACACCAAGAACATGCTCGGCTCCATCTTTGAGCTGAATGGTTGCTGGGAGGTAAGACAGAGGGTGAAGTGACATAAAAATCTAAAATGTCTTTTACAGTTAGAACATTTTAGAAAATGTCAAAACATTTAAAGTTACATTTAGAACTGAGAATCCTCTATTTTGTTGCTCATTTTTGCTTTGGGCTGAATTTGAAGCAGATGGCTGATGTGAAAGGAATTCACTCCAGTCATTTGATGGGCAGCAAAAAGCAATTAAAGCAAAATGTACATCACACACACAGAAAAGATTCAGCAGTTTTTAGGGGACATAGTCTCATGGTAAATTGTAGAGGTTAAGAAAGGGGTTAATATAATGTTCTAACATATTGGTGTGACTTCTTTGAGCAAAAGTTGTTGCAGCATTTCTCCTGATTTGACTAGCCATGACTATTTCTCCAATCAGATGACTACTTCCTGTTTCTAGAGAGTCTATTTGCTTTGAGTAATGCTGTAGGCCTTTTTAGCATTAGTGTCTTCATTTTTGTCCTGATAACATTGACTATCAGACAACCCAGACTGGTGCAGTAAGCTGACTAAGACGTTAGCCGGCAGAAACAGACCAGGAAATGCGACCAATTTATGACTTTGATCAAGCATGAAGCACAGTTATGCCTTTTAGGGCGGCCTGACAGAAAATAACTGAGGAACAATGCTGTAGATAAATAACTGAACGCAGAACTGCTCCACTCCACCTGTCAATCTCCTGCTCTCTCCTTCATCACTCATGAAAAAGACCCCAAGATACGTTAACTTCTCTACTTGAGGTAGGACCTCTGCCCAATCAGGAGTTTGCAAGCCACCCATTTTTGGTCGAGCTCCTTGGTCTTGGATTTGTTGATCCTCATCGAAGCCTAGCCTCAACCCTGTGACCGTCTTGGGAACCCACTGGAGAAGATGGAGGAAGTAGCTGGAGAGAGGGCAGCCTGTAGTATTCCTGCTAAGGCTACTGTCCTCATAACCCGGAAGGGACGGATTTTGATTTTGAAGATGGGGGGGGGGGGGTACAACTGATGGAGGAAGGGGGCTTGAATTGCTTAAAGCAGATTTGGCAGTTCTTAAAATAAATTGCATAAAAAGCAACGTAATGCAGGTAACTTGCACTAATATTTGTATTTTTCCACTCATCCAAGCCTGGGTCATGTAGATGTAATTTTGGGGGGAGGACGGGGCAACATGTCCCTCCACTTTTTACCATCATAAACAATGGATGTTGTTCTAAGGTGTAGGGTTGAAATCATGCCACCTGTAGGTGGAGCATAGCTGACCTACTAGCTTTAGACCTTAAAGTTCTTTGTACTCCACATGCGCACTTGAGCAAGAAAATGTCTTTAAAAAACAATTCTTCCTTTGTTCTGTTTATTGTGAAGTCGGAGCTTACATAACAATATGAGGGGAACTTAAGTCTAGACTTTTCTACAAAAAATGTAACTAAAATGCGATGTAGGTCAAAAGACTGTGTTGCTCCTGAGACATTCTTTGTCTTTTTTGATGACTTCTCTAAACACGGCTCAGACAGCAAATCAGAATTTAGCAAACTTTGCATCATCAGTTGCTGGTCAAATACTCATTTTTACAACAACACAGAACTGTCGGATAACAATAATAAACCAAATTATCACAAAACTAGGTCAGCTGTGAGTTAAATTTTAGTGACAAAAAATGGCTTCAACACCACTGTTTAACTGATAATTCATAACTTAGGTATATAATTCAAATCTATACAATATGTCTCTGCAAGGTTCAAAATGATTTGCATTAACTCATCAATGTAAGACCTTATGTAAAAGTTTTACAGGCTTCAGGTGAAAACAAGTTTGTACATTTTGCTCTTCAAAAGCAGCCATTTCAGCAGCAGCAGTTCATCCCTCAGAGACATCACCTTACAGTGATCGATTAAACACATGCACACACTCTTTGGATCCATGGAAACACCCATCAATGCCTTGCATACCAAACATGCAGACACACAAAAGATTGCCCTAACAAATGACTAGTAATACAGACAAATAATCCATCCTGGTTTCAGCCATATTGTCAGGAGAGAATGCGTATGCCAATAAACAATCGACAAATGTAATTGATGCTCAAAAGGTTCCCGGGTGCATTAGTCGGGAGTTTTAGAAGAAGGCAAAAGTCTTCACTTTTATTGGACTTGCAGAAATCAGTGCATACTTTATATTTTCTCCTTTATTAGCAGCTGCTAATGTCATATGAGCCTCTGCAGACCTGTTATACAATACAATGAGAAAATATGAATCCAACTTTAAAATATTGCTTTTATTGATAACAAATAATTGAATTAAATTTATCCAAAGGTAACAAACTTGTTGGATCCATATTATGTTTTTTCACTGTACAAAGTATCTCATTCACCTAATCCAACACATAAAGGTACATCTCAGAAAAATCATATTATCGTGAAAACGTTTGATATTTGTGTCACTCATTTCAGAAGTAAAACTCATTATTATTATTATATAAATTCATCACATAGAGTGAAATGTTTCAAGCCTTTTTTGTAGTTTTGATGATTATGGTATACAGAATATTAAATCCCAAAATTATGTCTTAGAAAATAAGAATATTACATAAGATCCATTCAAAAATCTTAGTTTTCTGGACAATCAGAGCTCAGTAAAACCATGAGGTCATTGTAGCAGCTTTTGGTACCTTTATCAGTGTGGGTAGGAGCCAAATGAAACCAGCATCTCCATAAATCTTGTCAGCAGAATGAAGCATGAAGCTCTCTAAAATGTCCTGGTAGAGGCTGTGTTGACTGTGGACTTCAGAAAACCCAGTGGACCAACAACAGCAGAGGACATGGACCCAGATCATCACTGACTGGAAACCTAACACTGGACTTCAGAGAACCCAGTGGACCAACACCAGCAGATGACATGGACCCAGATCATCTGAACTTGAAGCAACATGGGTTCTGTGTCTGTCCACTCTTCCTCCAGACTGTGGGACCTTGCAAGTGACATACACATTTTACTTTCATCTCAAAAAAGGATTTTGGACCACTGCACAACAGTCCAGTTGTTTCTGATGTCTCTGGTTCAGGAGTGACTTGACGCGAGGAATGTGACATCTGTAGTCCATGTGGAGGATTCATCTGTGCCTCTTGATGTTCTGACTCCAGCCTCAGTCCACTCCTTGTGAAGTTCCCCCAAATTCTTGCATGAATCCTGCTTGACAATCCTCTCCAGGCTGTGGTGATCCCTGTTGCTGGTTCAACTTTTCCTACCACACTTGTTCCTTCCACTCAACTTTCTATTAGTATGCTTTGATACAGTGTAGTGAACAACCAGCTTCTTTAGCAACAGCCACTGGTGGCTTCCCCTCCTTGTGGAGGGAGTCTTCTGGACATCTGTCAAGTCAGCATCTTCTCCCTGACTGTGTAGCTACGGTCCCTCATTGAGAGACGATTTTAGAGGCTCAGGAAACCTCTGCAGGTGTTTTAAAATCCTTCTTAACTGCTCTGTTGTTGTGTCTTTGTTAAGCAGATGCAGTGTTGTGAAAAAGAATTTTCTCTTGGGGACAATAAAGTGAAATGTCAATGTCTCACCCTTCACCTAGAACCAGTTTGCCATGAGGCCCTAATGGGGCAAAGTTCCCCAGACAGCATAGCTCCTAGGATCATTAGGCCACTCAAATGGAGTGAAACTCTTATATTATATAGATTCATTACACATACTGTAGTGAAATGTTTTTTACAATTTTAAATTTTAAAATTAGCGTATTATAAATCAGTTAAATATTGGAAACTCATTGTGTCACAGCCTACTCAGCTAATTAACTTGATGGACTAAAAGTAAAAGTAACCAAGTACTCAGCTGGAAGGTTACCGTGGGCAGGGCCTTGGGTTAGGGCCTGAGTGAGCACCTAGAAGCCTAGCTTTTACCCATGGGTTCCAGCAAAGCCCAGTCTGAACTGGTTACATGGGCTTATCCACCTGTGGCCCCATCACCTGCAGGGTGAGCATGAAGGGTTTGGTGTGATGTTGATTAGTTTTGGTGGTCCAATCCCTGGACACAAAACCTGGCAATCAGGACATAGACGCATCACCATGACACATAGGCTCTGGCTCTGGAATGTATGTCTTTGAGAAGGTCTGGACTCTTTTCTTCACTGGAGTTTCTCTGCCTGTATGTTGGTGTTTACCCTGAGGAATGACAGGGGAATGGGTCCTGACTGTTTCCATAAACGAGCAATTGGTGTTCTGTGAGAAGAGGAGGTATTGTGTGTGTGTGTGTGTGTTTTGTTAGAGAACTCTGGGTCACTTCTTGTGGATTTTTGTAATTTGAGGTTAGTACAAAGGTTCAAACTCATGTTAGAAGAGGTCGAAATCAAGTCAGTGACAGTTCATTTACTCACTGACCTAAAGACAGACCTCACACACACACACACACACGCACGCACGCACGCGCGCACACACACACACACGTGTGCGTGCGTGCGCGCGCACTGACATCTAGTGATATTCTAACTTCTGTCTATAGCTGGAAAATTAGAAACTGAGATGAAATAGAAAGTAAAGTCAACCTGCTGAGCAAATGTTCAAAATGTGTTTTTTTAAAGTTGAAATAAATAGTAAACAACATTTCAATGAGTACTTCAGACATTAATGCTGATAAGAATACTGATCACAAAAAAATTATCTCTGAACTGAGATTGCAATAATATTAGAATAAATCACAAGAGATGAAGGTATTTTTACATCTTTTATTAGACGATCAGACACAGAACAACAAAAACAACAAAGTGATAGGATGGGGGGTATAAAAACTGTACCTACTGTAGGGGGAAAATTCCTACAATGTTAATATACAATATATATTATTAGGATTATTAAAAACAATAGTGATATTATTATTAATAATGCTAATAATAAACCTCGGGGCACCACCCAGGTTTTAGGATAACCTGAGAAACCTTTCTGTTGTGTTAAATCAGTCTGACAAATCTGAATGAGTGAATTCTTGATTTATGAAGTTTAACACCATTCAATTCAAAACATCACAACTACGTATTACTAAGAGGGTATATTTATTAACAACCAGTCAAATCAACAGTTTGCAACCTTGTCAAATAACAGAATCATGCATGAACACAGGTGATTTTAACCATCTTGATAATTATGACAGTGAGAGGAATTAACTGGAAGTTTAAGTGAAATATTGAATACACAAATAGTTAAAATATTAAGATATGATAACACAGCTTGCAGAGTGAGATGTATGAGTAAAAAGGGGGTTATTTCGACTGCTGTAATTTGGAAGAGGAGAAGTGATTTAAAATTTAGGCTAAGGTTTATGGAAAGGGTTGGGGTTTAAAAGAGTTCAGATATCAAAGGATGCATCATTCTTAATGTCACAGCCACATGAAAGTTCACGTGAGACCAACCTTCAGTGCCAAATGGATGCGAAAGCTGTCGTCCCAACGGGGAATTGAGGTTCCGATGGACGGACAGGGTTTTTCCTGCGAGTCCCTCGAGTTGTCGACCCGATGGGTTCGAAGTCAGGTTGACGTCAGCCTTCCCCTCCGGAGGTCACTGATGCCGTCGTCGGGAAAAATTGCTGTGGCTGCTCTGTTTGGGAGTTGGGGTTTCGACCAGCGGAACCAGAACTCTTGAGGACACTGAACTATTTTAACCCCAAAGGCAGATGGAGTTGGATTTCCTAAATCGACGTCTAAACTGATGTGAATAACGTCGCAAAAATAAACTGTAAAAATGAAGAAACTGAGTTTCTTTAAAGGTACTGCAAGATTAAAATAAAACGCCGCACTAAAAAAAGGTTTTGCTGAGGCCCTGACGCTGATCAAGGTAGGAAGAGGAGTTTGTGGAGGAGGTCATCAAAGGTCCAAGCAGCTGTTTCTGAAACGACCGAAAGTAAAAAGTAAAAACTGAAAACTTGAAACTAAAACCGGAACTAGAAGTGAACAGAACTAAACTCAAATTAACTGAACTGAAATTAAACTAAACTTAAACTGGGTCAGGACTCCTGAAAAGGGGGTTTTATCCTAAAAGGGGGGTCTTTTTAGGATGACCAATAACATCTTCTTAACTAATTTTGGGAAGTCCTGTAGGCGTGAATAATTATCTTAAGAGGAGGATCTAATGTCTTGAAGAGGGGACGTGAGTCGAATTACTAGAGGGAAAATAAGTTTAATTTTCTCTCACTCTGAAAGGTCCCTAAAGTCAGTTTTACAAGTCACACATCCTTCAATTTTAATTTGTCATTAAAGAAAAAGAACCGCACCACATTCAATACTCTTATCATAACAAATCCGGTGAACTTATAGTTTGAATTGACATATTACCAGTTTTATCAATATGAACTTAAAAAGGCCTTCTGGAGAGTGAGCAAATAAGGGAAAAGTGAAACTCCAGTTATCTTGGTAACACGAATTGATATAACTTTATTATCTGTTTTACCACAAAAACAGATAATCGTCTTTAACACGTCTTCATAAAAAACATCAAATAAAATGCATAAAACTCTCCCCTAAAAACATTCATAAAAACACATTCAAACTTCACTTAAAACTTATACATAGAATTAAAACTTAAACCTAAAGATGCCTAATGTCTAAACCTGAGTTGAGGAATTTACCACAGATCTGGTAGACACACTGAAATCGCATGTAAATGAATTTCAAACACAGCAATAAGGACAATTACACAGACATTGGAATTTAAGGAGTTAAAGTTCTCTTTATGAGAGTAGTAGGGGGGGTCTCTCACTTTCCTGCGAAACAAAGTATGTGACATTATCTGCAGTTTGGCTCCTCATTTTCTGTCCTCAGCTTTGAGGCTGTTTTCACAAAGTACTGAACATTAGCATCTGAAAGACTTTCGTGGTGTCTTCTCCGGGGCTAGAGATGACAAACCTGTTTGGGGATTCTGATATCAATGGGATTTTAGTTGTTAAGACAGGTCTCTGGATGAAGAATGTTGATTCTGCTTCTTCAAAGCACAGGGAAAGAATGTTTATGGCACTCCTGAGGACTTAATTCTACAAGTCCCTTGAAGATATGAGGAGGTGCTATCTTACCACCTGAGGTCAGAGACTGTTGACATTAATTCACCAGGCCTGCAAATTCCTGATAGAGTTAAAAGAGTCTGGTGGAAACAAAGGTTTATCATAGGTCAGCATTGGGGAAGTTTTCATATAATGCAGGAGAAAGGTGGATTAATTGAATGATGCTACACTACCTAAAAACAAAACATTGGTTCCTAGCTCATTAATCCACCCAGTTCCCAGGTCAGAGATGACAAATAATCACTGCAGAGAATTCTGGGTCAGCCCTGGGTTTCCCACTCATTGGAGAGGAACAGTGTAACTTTATGTAACTTAGTGTTACAGTGTACTTGCCACATGTGTGATGATGTCAATTTCATTATCATTTCTGTCTACTAGAGATTTCGCCTCAGCTGATCAGGTGCAGCCCAGATTTTTGTATCACATTGATCACACTGAGTGTGCGTGCTGCAATACCTGCCTTGTCTATCTAATATGTGGGTGTCAAGGATAAACAGAAAAAACCAGGAGTCAAACCAGGAAGAAGAAAACCAACATTTTCTATTGTTTTGGGTAAATATTGAGTGAGGAGATGTGTTGTGCTGAACAATTAACGTTCTTCTTTTTCTTGTCTTTAAAGCAATACTAAGTGTTGTTTTACTTTTTAAGCTTGAGCATTAAAATTGATCTCATTGATTGTTGAGTAAGAAACTTCACCAGTTTCATGTTTGACAGCACTCTCACCACTCTACTGGCCAGATACCGCACTAAAAGTTTTCAGGAACAAGCCGGTTGCAAAGATGATGTAACTTCTGCTTTACGGCCTTAGTAACCAGGTCTAGAAACGCTGAGGGGAGGAGGGATTGTTTCAGCAAGAGTTTCACAGTTTAACCAGTCGGATTATTATTAACCACGTTGTGAAATATTGTAGAAAATAATGTTCTGAAAGGCTTCCTCAACACCACCTCACAGCAGTAGCGTAGCCAGAAATAAATTTTCGGCCAGGCCTAATAAAAAATGGGTGGGCCCAAAAATGTAATTGAAAATAAGTGTAGTCTATTTAATAATAATGATGCATCAGTTTTATATAGCGCTTTTCTAGGTCACTCAGAGACGCTTTACAGAGTTGCATTATTCATTCACACAGTCATTCTCACCGGTGGTGGTGAACTACGACAGACGTCTGTAGCCACAGCTGCCCTGGGGCAGACTGACAGAGGCGAGGCTGCCATTCTGCGTCATCGGCCCTTCTGACCACCACCAAGATTCACACACAGTCACACTCACATTCACACAGGCAAGTTGGGTGAAGTGTCTTGCCCAAGGACACAACGACAATCTAACCCAGTCGGAGCTGGGGATCGAACCGGTGACCCTCCGGTTACCAGACCGGCCACTCTCCCAACTGAGCTAATGCCGCTAAGCTGATGCTGCCCCGTAAATGTCACTTTTGTTTAAGCAAATGTGTCTATACAGTGATTCCTTGTTTATTCTGGGAGTTACGTTCTAAAAATAACACGCAATTGCGGTGAAATCCGCCAAGAATCAGTTTTATATTTTTACAATAATTCCAGAAGTTTTAAGGCTGTAAAACCCCTCACTACACACTTTATACACTTCTCTCAGACAGGCATGAACATTTTCACACTGATCTCGTTTAAACACAACCTGACCATCAGAACGGCTGAATAAATCACTTCATTGATGTTTCTGATCGCGTCTGACGGACACCTGCTCGTTGCGGTAAAAAAAAAAAAACCCACACAACTGATGCTGAGAGAAGTGATCTGAGAGCTGCTCTGTGTTTATCACTAGAGGTCTCAATTTCAGCCCGAGCCATCGGGTCAAATACGTTCATTATTTCAGGCTGGACACACACAGAGAGACAGAAGAAAAAGAGAGGAGCAGAGAGCGCACCGTTTGGAGACATCATGCTGCTCCATGGTTCTGATTCTGCAGTCTGTCAATCAGTTAAAACATATTTTCTACTTGTAAAAGTCTAGATTTTCATTCCCACCTTGCTGCAGAAAAGAAGCTCGTAAAGGGAAGGAAGCATAAGGGCGCTACTCATCCAGACTCTTGGTCAGCGCGCAAAAGGGAGTCAGGACGCACTGCGCTCCGCTCCATGGAGGAGATCGTCAGGACGCACTGCGCTCCGCTCCATGGAGGAGATCGTCAGGACGCATGAACACTGCGCTGTAAAAAAAAGTTTAAGGCATGCAAATTTGCACAAAACAGACCCCGAGGCCGCGCCAGGCGTCATCCCGCAGCTACGCCTGGGTTAATCTCTCCTACACCGACCTGATGATCAAAGACTTCCTCAACACCACCTCACAGGTAAATAAATAAATAAATCCAAAGAACCGATGATGCGCGATCCACATGTATACATCTCTGACACATGAGCTATTGCCCGCTCGTAGGATCAAAACCAAGGTGACGGTCCAGGGTTCAGTCAGATTTGTGTTGATTATTTATTTAGATGTACTGATTCAAGGCCAATTCATCCTCCACCAGAAGCAAGAACTGTGTTCTTGCTGGGCGGTCTGCGCGGGCCGAACGAGACCCGCACCGCTCGTCGGGTTCGCTATGATCAGTGGTCCGGGAGGTTTTTGCGCCAGCTGAACGAGACCCACAAAGCTCGTCAGGTTCAATATGACCCAGTGGTGGTCTGGGAGGTTTTTGCACCAGCAGATTAAGACCGAAAACCCGTCAGATCTGCGCTGGTTCACTAGGGACCCGGAGGTTTTGCTCAAGTCCTCCCAGCAGACCCAAAAGTCTTGTCATCGTGCTGGATGATGGATCATTTTATTCTGCTCACACCCCTGAAACGCAAACCTGTATGACTGAGAGTTTCGCAGCTGAATTCTATTGGAGAATACATTTGCATTTTTGCTCCAGCAGCTGAGAGAGAGAGAGACAGAGCATAGAAGTCTAATTTCTCCACAGGTTACAGATTACTGACCAGCAAGTTTTTGGAAAACCGGAAACAAGATAATCGTAAAGAAGACTTGATAAAGTTAGAGGTGTACAATTCCAATGGAATTGGTCTGTTGGAACCGGTTCTAAGTCAGAACCGGTTCTCAATTCCCACCCCTAGTTGGCACGCAACGTTAGGGTGCTTTGGCACCTATACATTTTCTTCTGGTTTTAAAGATGTCGAGAGCGCGCAAGCAGTGTCAGTTCACGTCACAGCCAGCAGGGGAAATTCGGGACCGAACTGCTGCACATTTTGCAAAACACAGCCTGTTCAAGAAAAAAGAACGATACGAGGGTGGCCTCATTCTTTGTGGTTGAAAACGCCTTATCACCTATTAACTTAAAAATACTGAACATTCATGATTACTTATTTTTTACAAATCTTGCCCCTTGCTCCTTTATGTGTTACGTTGTTTTGTTGTCTTTTGAATAACCAAATCGTGTTAACTTTAGCAATGAAGGTAAAAGGTTTATTTTAAAATATGCCGGATGCACAAAACTGGCTCGCATATTACTTTTTGTCTGGCGCATGTAATTTATTTAACTTCTCGAAAAGCCGGATATGGAGTCTGGAAAGAATTGACTTGATGCGTAAAGTTAACAGAGCTCCGCAGTCACACCAGAGCCGGTATGAAAGCTCGTACTGGACGCAATGTTATTTCATCTTTGCGGAAGCTGTACAGAAACCGGACCGCATCCGTTCCACGGGTGGTGTGAATTAGCGGTTAGATTCACGATTTCTCCATTGTGCACAGGGCGCCCCAGAGTACACTAGTTGGGCCCTCAAACCATGCTCATGAAGTCTGATTCTAATGGTTTGGTCAGAGACATTCACAGTGGTCTACTGGAGGTAACTTTGTAGAGCTCTGGCAGTACTTATCCTGCTCCTCTTTGCACAGAGGAGCAGATAGTGGTCCAGCTGATGGGTTGAGGACCTCTGATGGCCCTGTCCAGCTCTCCTAGAGTAACTGTCTGTCTCCTGGAATGTCCTCCATCCTCTTAAAACTGTGGTGAGAGACACAGTGAACCTTCCAGCATGAGTTGGACTGTCTGTCCATCTTCTGCATAACCCAGGTACTGCTTCCTGCCAACAGTATTGACATTGATTCTAGTCAGAATCAAAAATACATGAAAAGTAGTCATAAATACACAAGGAGGGAAAAGTGTCTGTAGCTTCACCCCATAAAACCATTCCTGTTTTTGGGGTTGTTTGTTGTGTTTTTTGCACCTGTTTTGATTCAAATGTGATTTCATTAACACCAAAACAGCTGACACTGAATAACAACCCATTCTTATAATTACCTGTCCAGATCAATTCCCCATAAATGATCTAATAGGTATACAGTATGTAGTAGGGTGGGTTTGAGAAAATGTGTATCCATTAATACCTCTATTAGTAGATAAGTGTTTGAATTAAAGATAATTTACCAACTATTGTATGCTTTGGGGTTTTCTTTGTGCTAGACTTGAACCACTAAAAAAGGTCAGTGCATGTCCTCCATATAAAAACTTGACCATTGAGAGGCAAAAGTTTGTTTTTCATAAAAATAACAAAAACTCTTCTTGTAATAAAACAAATACATCAAGTGACTGTCTAAAGTAGAGATATTGACAATGTTGTGTAGAAAAAAAATCACATGAACATTTGTCAAGCTACCTGGATGTGCATTACCATGGACAGGGTCATCCAATGACAGCAGGATCCACATCAACATTGACATCGTCAACTGACAAGGCTACACAGCTGCTCCATGTTGTGATCCTGAAGTACTTCCTTCATTTTCCTGCTGGTGTCTTCAGCAGTGGGATTGTCAGCCCCTGTTGTCAGAGTCATGTCGAGGAATCTATGGACATTACCTGTCCAGATCATGTCCCCATAAATTATGTATGGGTATACAGGATGTAGTAGAGTGAGTTTGAGAAAGTACATGTATGTATCCATTAATACCTCTATTAGTAGATAAGTGTTGGAATTAGAGGTACATTTACCAACTACTGTATGCTTTGTTTGTTTTGTTTTGTTTTCTTCAGGTCTACAGACTATAACACGAGAGGGTTCATGTTTTCTGTCACCGAATACTTGAACTGTAGTAAAATGTCATTTTGTAATGACCTGTCTGGCATCATGTTACCATAGTAATTAGCTAGTTACCAGCCTAACATAAAATCCTAACACTTGTCAGAACCTCCCAGACCAGAGTCACAACCCCCCCCCCCC
The DNA here is from genome assembly GCA_006937965.1 of Callopanchax toddi. Taxonomy (NCBI): domain Eukaryota; kingdom Metazoa; phylum Chordata; class Actinopteri; order Cyprinodontiformes; family Nothobranchiidae; genus Callopanchax; species Callopanchax toddi. The sequence goes on from SSNR01000241.1 coordinate 201,198, forward strand.
AACATTCACCAGACCAGATTAAATCTGAGCTCATTGATGTCTGATAAAGGTAGCAGGTTGAATTTGGTCCAATCAAACTTTTTAACACTAAAACATATTGATCTGTCAGGACTGCAGCTGTTTACTAAGGCTTACTCTGTTTTAATAGTTTTATTGTAGAAACCTTCTCATCTGGTCACCTGACAATAAAGGATTAGATTTAGTTTACAGGTGACCTGATTAACTCTCTTTTTTACCACATCAAATCACTTCAAACTGATTTTTTTTCACCTGTCAAAAAGTGATTGTAGCATCCAGTTTATCTGTAATGAATTAAATCTGCCTTAAAATGACTTTATTTCTATCTAGTTTATTTTATTATCATGTTACAGCGTACAGGGCTCTTCATCATGTTTTAGTTAAACTACTTGTGGGTCTTTTTAAACATTAGAATTAATGTGAGTCTCTGAAAACAACTGTAAAGACGAATCTGATAAAGTCACTGACAGATCAATGTGTTTTAGTGTTGATGATCTGTTGAATTTTAAGCTGTCAGTCACGTAGCTGGGACGGCGCGTGCTCCTATTCACTTTATGAATGACAGGCGCGCGAGCAGGGCTGAGTTCACCTGACGCGTGACAGGTGACAGATAACGGGACCTTCGTCCTTCAGCCAATGGGTCTCTCAGACCGGATTTACGCAGACTTTTTTGCCAAATGCGCATCATCACGCAGGAAGTGAAAAGAAGCTGATTCGACCCAGTGTCAGCGGCCCCGCTGATCTACTGGTTTTATGGACCAGGCAGATCAAAGTATGAATTTTAAAAAGTCTGGGCTGTTGTTGGTCCACCGGGAAATGATCGGGTCACCAGAGCGTCCAGGTTGACTCGGAGCCTCCTTCTCCTCCTCGCCGAACTACTCACTCACTGGGAGAACGTGTCCTGTCTGGACTGAAACCCCTAAGCTTACTTTCCATCTGCTCCTACCCTCACACTGGGAAGAACCGCTGTCAGACCAGCAGTTTTTTCTCAGCTTCCCCGCCGCCGCTCCTGGCGGTCTGCGCATACAGCTGTTCTGACCGAGCAGAGCTAGCGGTCAGGGGCACGGGAGAGGTCCGGGTGGCGGAGCCGGAGCGGGTTACTTTGGGGCCTGATGAGGGCCTGGATGAACGCCCTCCCCGCTGCCTCCTCCTCTCCACAGCTGACGGGTGCGGGGTGCTCTGTGTGACTGGCCACTCACAGAACGTGAACACAGTCAGTTGATGATTTCCTTCAGCACGATCACGAATAATGATGCGTTTTATTCGGATTCGGCTTGGACTCGTCAAAAATGCATTATCCGTACCGGATACTCGTCTGAAACGAGCATTCGGCTCACCCCTAGTATATATGAATGTGAATACAAACCACTTCCCCTTCCCCTATAAAATAGGAGCTATCACAACCAAATGATGGTTTTACTTTTTTGTCACTTGATTAATTCTTTCAGCAAGACAAACATGAGGATTCTGGGTATTTTTGACCAATCAATGTCTCTTGAAGCTCACTCTGTCGGGTTCCCCTCCCCTGCTGGTGGCTAGTGGAGGCTCTTCTGACATGTTCTCATCTCTCTTCTTCTGCAGGGTTGGCAGGCAGTTCTCCCAGCTTACTCCCATCAGCTCATCAGCAGAGGAGTATAAAAGGAGAGGGAAGCGAAGAGTAGTAGAACGGACTGGTCGGTGCCAGTCCGTTCTACTACTCTCGTGGTAACGTTAGGCCTCCTTAAACTTAAGCCCTTTGAATCTCCTGTCATTCACCCCTGTTGTCTACCTCCTCAGAAACCTGCTTTGGACACCGACCTCATTTTTACTCCTCCGGATCCCAACAACCAGCTGCCTGCCTCCCTACCTCCATTCCAACCTACAATCTCCAAACCTCACTCCAGCCAGCCTCTCCGGGAACCGACACGTATTCTCCCACAGCACCGATTCCTCCTTGGATTCAGTAAGCCTCTCTCCCTTCTCTTGCAATTTTCATATTCATCCTGCACCCTACTCATCATCATCTCCTCTCTCCTAAGATACCAGCCCTGTCCTCTGAGAACCCATGGATCTTACTCCAGTCACATATTACACTTAATAAACTTTTTTCACTTACCTCCGTGTCCTTTAGTTGTGTTGCTCCAGAGCCTGGTAAAACCGTACATTATAACACTCAAAACAACTGGTCAGAAACTTTTATCATCTGAGAAATATTTCTAAACTGAGAAAGTTGCTGTCAAAACCTGAACTGGAAATGGTTCTTCATGCTTTTGTCTCCTCCCGTCTAGATTACTGTAACACACTTTTCACATGTTTGAACCAAAAAGCCCTTGACCGCCTTCAGCTGGTCCAGAACTCTGCAGCGAGGCTCCTCACTGGAGCAAACAGAAAAGATCACATCACTCCTCTTTTGGGGATGCGTGTATCTCAGTTGGAAGCGTGGCATTTCTACAAACTAATATCAGCCGACCTGTCGGATAATTCCTGCTGAACCCAGGGCCGTTGCTAACCTTTTGGCTGCCCTAAGCACAAACGCTTTGTGGTCTTCAGGTTTTTTCGTCAAAGTAAAAAAGAAAGGTCAATGACGGAAAATATTTGGTTAACGCAACCTCTAGTCAATCCGCTGCAGCGCAGATGCCTGAAGCAATGCACGTGTGCTGCAACCCACCCCCCTCCCGCTTATGGCGAGGGTCTGCAGCATACCGAGCATCAGTGCCAAGTTCTCCCTTGAGAACCTTGATTAAAAATTTAAGATGAGCAATAGACTCTTCTGGAGCAACCAATAGCTCAAATATTTAGTCTAACAGTAGTTGCAAGCTATCCTAGTTCACTTTGGTCAACAAAATACACAGTAATTAATATGAATAGTTTTAAGAGGGATCCGTTTTCAGGGGTATTCCAACCAATTTGATGTCCTTGTTGAAAGTATGTGTGGTATTGCTTATCACTAATTTTTCTGATTTTTCCTTGCCTTGCTGTCCAGACCAAGGTTAAAGGGGCAGCATCCCTAGCAGGAAAGCTCAGACTATCATCTCCTCAGCCAATTCCACCAGCTCAACCTGTGAAACTCCAAGGTGTTCCCAAACCAGCCTAGAGATACAACCCATCTGGCATGTCCTGGGTCAGCTCGCAGGTCTCCTAGCAGCAGGACATGTCTTCCATGAAAAGCATCCTGATCAGATGCTTGAGCCATCTCAGCTCTTATGGGGAGGAGCAGCTCTACTCTGAATGTTCTCCCAATGGCCTGTCGATCTCCCCTTCCTCCTTCTCTCACTCACAAACTCCGAAATACCTAAACTCCGAAATACCTAAACTGCACGTAAAGAAAAAAGAAAAGGTTCATAAGTACTGGGTTGGATGAAACACCAGACCTCCTCCTCTGTTATTTTTTTTCTATTTTGACTTTCTTTTAAATCTGTTTGCTGGACAGTCACACAGCAGTTCACACCTCCAGGCATGTGACCAGAGCATCTTGTATGTGGACTAGGACAACAAGGGCTGCCCTTTCACTAAGAACTGAAAAAGCTGAGAAGTAAAACATCTGTAAAAAGAGAGAATAAAAGAAAGAAAGAGAGAAAGAAAGAAAGAAAGAAAAAAGAAATTCAATTAAAATAAAATCTTTCTCACTTGAGGTATGACATTTCCCCACAACTTGGATTTTTTGTCAATCCATCCATTTCAGATCAGTCTTCCTTTCTCATATGAAAACTGCAAGATGTCTTTGTTCAGGTGTTGAAAGCTGAAATCTTTACTGAACAGAAGAAATGTCAAACATTATTCAAGCTCTACCCGCAGAATACCTTCAAAAGCACTATCCATTATACCTGGAGGATAGCTTGTGTGAGCACTGAAGTGGGCAAGAGTTTTAGTGATATTACAATGACTTTTCACCCTAAAGCAGCGTGCACCACTCTCTACGGCTGATTTTACACAAGTATCTTTCACAAAACACTTTCAGGCTGGCCTCAGTCGCCATCTTCCCATCTTGTGTGTAAGAACAGAGGGGGCATGAGGGGTGAAGACAACCTGCTGCTGCGATGCCTCTGAGTCACCAAGGGAAGTAGTGACAGATCTAAAAAGGCATTGCAGCTTGGGCCTGTGATGTAGTGAGAGATGGTCTGTGCAGCCAGCCGGCTGTGGAAGTCAGACTGGGAGATGTCTGACGCATATTTTATGCTTAGTGCTTCACGTCAAAGCCGCTGAGTTATATGCCATGCCTCCTATGGCTCTGTGATGCATTTACATATGCTCACATTGTCACAGGATGTATTAGGATGAATTGAGGATTTATGAACACCCAGAGGCAGCCTAAGGAGGTGTTTGTCTTTGAAGACAACAGTTTTGTGAAAAATGTTGTAGGTCATTGTTTGTTTGTGTTTTTAATCTGAGACTGAGACTACCTGATTTCATCTCGCTTGCTTGAAAGCATTTTTGTGCCTGAACACAATGTGCACAGAAAAAACTCCGCCATAAGAGCATTGCTTATGTACTTCATTGTTGGCTTTGTGTTAACACATGTCTGTATGATCCAGACCAGCAAAATGCCAAACCACCTGCTTGTATAGGCATGTTCACCAGATTGGATCAGTAATAAAGTATAAAAGCAGTGTTTTTGTTAATGGTGATGATGGTGAAAAGAATCCCCCCCCCCCCCCCCCCCCC
>SSNR01000241.1:211120-221946 GCA_006937965.1 Callopanchax toddi
TCCACAGCACGGCTGGTAACAAAAACATCTGATCTGGTTTAACTTTGTTAGGTTTTCTGTTATGTGTTGACACTGGTTCTTTAATGTCTATAAAGATTTACATCAGCATTAAGTGACTTAAATAAAACCATTCCCATGAAAATGGTCAAGTACTGGACACAGTGAAAATGCAGCCAAAGTAAAAAAATAATAACATTTTGAAAGAGCTTCAGAAAGTCTGAAGATCTATTGATCAAGATCACTGAAAAATTAAAAAAGAGTGAATTTGTAGAAGCAAAACATTCAAAAATGAAAGTTGACAATTTTTCTGTGTTGTAGGTTTTAATATACAAAAATACCCATGTCCATATCTGCTTTTTTGTTACCTTTGTTATGATTTTTAACTTTAACTGACTGACAATACAAACCTGTAGTTTAAGGTTTTGCAGGAAGTCTGGGAGACGCCGATGACAGGCTTTGGACTTCTTCTCACTCAGCTCAGGCACAGGAATGAACGTCATGCAAACAGCATCTCAAGAACAGAAAATAAAACACAATTTATATCTTAATACAACTGGAAATAATCCATAAAGGTACTAATTACACTTACATTAAACATTACTCTGATCAATTGATCAATAAAGTTGACAAACACTTAAAAAATGAATCAATCTAAACAAAAAAAACTATAAACATTGAGGTTGTGCAAGAACCATATTGAATAATAAATATTCTGAATTATTCAACTGATCTGGGTATAAACAGGTCTGAGCTGAATTCCTGGTGCCTGACTCGTGCAGCAGTTCACCTGTTAGCCTGCATTAGCAGAGAACAAAGTCCTGATTAGCCCCAGAGCAGATATAATGCTCTACATTCTGCTGTTCTGGGTTAGAGGCTGCTGAATATTTCCTGCTAACCTGTTATGAGATGTACTTCAGCTCTCCTGGTCTACAGACAGGCTACCTGCTGGAGCTACCCAGAGGTTAGCTTGCTAACACGACTTGGCTAACGTTAGCTTTTCCACCGCACCTTTATCAAACATAATTAATTAAAAACGAAACTTATTTACAATGATTCATCTCTGTAAAAGATCAAAAACCGACATACTTACTGTTGGTTTTTCCTAACTGCAAGCAGCCATTGATTTTCTGGTCTCAGCTGGCCTGACTGGCTCACTAGCTTCTAGCTTGGCTGGCTCACTCCTACATGAATGCTAATAATATGCAGGCTAGAAGCCCCGCCCCTCAAGCGCGCGCCCGGCGCAAAAACAGTGACAGCAAACAACTTGAAAAAAAAAAAACTGAAACTGAAAAAAAAGAACTTGAAACTGAAAAAAAAAACTTGAAACTGAAAAAAAAAACCTTGAAACTGAAAAAAAAAATTTGAACCTGAAAAAAAAAAAACTGAAACTGAAAAAAATTGAAGTGAAACTGAAAAATGAATAGAAACTCTGAAAATAAAGTGTCAATGTAAAAAAGAGTTATTTTTGTGGGTTTGTTCCAGTTTCAGTGTATTTTTCGGTTTCAATTTTTTTTCTTTCAGTATCAATGTTTTATTTTTCAGTTTTAACATTTTATTTTTCAGTTTATTTTTTTCTTCAGTTTCAATGTATTTTTTTTCAGTTTCAGTTTACTCTGTCATCGTTTTAGCCCCATAAACTTACCCCACCCTTTAAAAACCATGAGAGTGCACATCCTCACAAATGTTAACAAACAATTACGAAGCTACAAGCAAAGCATGGCAGATGCTTCATCACCGGTTGCATCAACGAGCACTTTGTCTTTTTTTATTCCCTTCATCTGAAGACCCACCAACGTGCACAGAGAAGAGAGATGGGCGGAGCTTAGAGAAGCTCTGCTCCCCAACTACCATTTGAAAAAAAAGTTTAGCTTCAGGATGTTGAAGGAGGGGATGGAAGAACAACAGCTGCTCCTAAAGTAAGGGTCAGTTTGACCAATGCAGAGCTTTTACATGTTAGTGAGATGTAAAAGAAATGATTCAGAGTGGATAGAAAGAGCATAATATGGGACCTTTAAACTGAATAAGTATGCTCATTTATGTGCCACAGCAGCATAAAAACTATAAACAAACTATCTCATGTAAAATTGTAGAGGTTAACAAACAGATAACATTGTTTTTTTTAAGCAAAAGTTGTTTTAAATACCTGGAAATTAGACACTAATGTGTTACCAATCTGTAGCAGTGTCTCTCCTGATTTGGTTAGCCATGTGTATTGCTCCAGTCAGATGACTACTTCCTGTTTCTAGAGACTCTCACCTATTTGAGTGATGTCACCAGTGGGTATGGCCTCACTGATGAATAACTGACAGAACATTAGGGGTGGGAATCGAGAACCGGTTCCTACTTAGAACTGGTTCCAACAGACCAGTTCTATCAGAGTTGTTCACCTGCAACTTTAACAATTTTTCTTAACGATTCTCTTGTTTCTGTTTTTCCCAAATTTGCTGGTCAGTAATTTTTCCCACTAAGAAATTTGACTTTTATGCACCTCTCACTGATTCGACAGAACAATAACCCGGTTTTTGTCGGACACGCGCAGCGCGAGCAGCGGAGGGTCTTAACGAGATGAGGTCCTGATGGAACCACTGCAGCATTTACAGATGAACTCACAACAAACGCCGACTCCCCCACTCCGCTTTTTCACAAATCACACTCTGCAGTCTCTGAGTCGACTCAGGAGGCTGAAGGCTCTACAGAGGTTTGAGTCCAGAAGGAGTACCAGGTGACCCGGGTCTGTCTGATTCTGGATCTCACCTTGTCATGCCACTCTGATGCACTCGCTGCTATGGCAAGCTCTTTTAACATTTAATCAACAATCGGACCTCTCTGTAATTTTTTTTATACAGCAATAACTTTATTTATAGCATTTAAAAGAAAATATTTAAAAAAACACACACTCTCAAAACACACCATGCTTGCTTGTGGTGCAGAAGACTGAGTGGAATGGTTTTTATGCCGCTTAACTACTCAAGAATTGATAAGAGAATTGTTAAGGAATTAGTTTGATAAGCAGAATCGATCGATAATGGCATTGATTTTGATTTAAAAAACTCATCAATTCCCACCCCTACAGAACATCACTTTATCTGTAAGTATCTGTAAGTCAGACAAGTCAGTCAACACACTGCTGATTGATTCCCCTCAAATCCAACAGACAGACATCAGAGGCTGAAGAGAAGAAGGAAGATGGAACCACTACAAAGTTAATGTTGGTCAGTCTGTAACTGCTGAGGTGAAGACACACAGTAAAGGAACAAACAGAACCACAGCTGACTGGACTCTAGAGATCTAATCATAATCCACAAAGGTGGCAGAAATATATCACATGGCTGCTTCCATCTGTGCACAACAACACCCTCTGTTTGGGATTTAAGCTATGGCTGTTCCCTCCCAGACCTAAATAGCCCACTATGCTGGTATACAGAAAATATATATTTTTAGAAGTATGATAATAAAATTAGTGTCTGGTTATGACCTGTTTAAATAAAGCTTTTGAATATACTGTAGTATATCGGCTCTCCAATGTCCATCATATTTTTGCACTCCAAAGGAACAGGAAGGACATCACACAACCTTTTGATCATGGTAAAAAAAAAGTGAGAGAAAATTTTTAAATTACACCTAAATGCAGATTACACAGCACTTATACTCTGTGTAATGTATAGATCATTTTGTTTAATTTTGATGTTTTTAAAAACAATTTTGTGATTCCAATCTTATTCTTATTCCTCTTTATCCTGTGAGACTGGTGAGGCAGCGCCTCTTATTGACGGGTCGCCACTGCCTGGAAAACCTCCAGAGGATGGGGACCAGGAGGTAGTCTAATCAGTAGTCTGAACCACCTCAGCTGACTCTTTTAGAGAAAGGAGAAGCAGCTCTATTCCAAGCTCCTCCAGATGTCAGAACTCCTCATCTTATCTTGAAGGTTGAGCCCAGTCAAGGAAGTTAATGTCAGTTGCTTCTATCCAGGAACTCATACTTTCAGTCATGATCCACAACTCTTTACCATGGCTGACAGTTGGAATAGACAGACTAGTAAACTGAGAGCTTCACCTTTCAACTCAGCTCCCTCTTTACCACGACAGACTGAAGCAACACCCTCATTACTGAAGATGATGCCTTCATACATTAGTCCACCACCACTTTATTTCACCACCTATTAAAAACAAGACCCCATGATATCCAAAACGTTGTCGCAAATTTGTCACAGATCAGCAGCAGACTCTCCTGATCTGACTAGACATGAGTATTGCTCGGGTCCGTGTTTCTAGAGACTCTGCTGTTTTCAGTGACGTCATCAGTAGGTATGGTCCATACTGTAGATATATAACAAATAGAACACAACCTAAAAATTACCAAGGTAAATGTCTCTAATGCCTCTATTGTCACAATATGATCATTATTTCCTGAAGCATAATGTTCAGGTTCTTCTAGTTGAGGAATGTTGACAAGCGATCAAGCCTGCCGATGGGGGGGGGTGTTAAGAAATGGGCCGTCGTTAATTTAAGAAAAACTCTTGAAATGTTACTTTTCTAAATTGTTCAACCTATTTTATTTTATATTTAGTCCTACTACAATTTTACATTTGTTTTCTTCGTAATTGTCCTTGAAATAGTGGTCAAGAACCCCTCACACACACACACACACACACACACACACACACACACACACACACACACACACACACACACACACACACACACAAATGGTTTGGCCAGTAATCAAATTTGATGGCGTAATTTTATTTGAAGGTCAGTACTCATCTAATATTATCTCGTCCCAGGCCCGTAATTGTCAGCTGTCCTGCTGGTGATCATCTACTGTCACTGAATTGTCTTTGTATTATTAAACTGAGCAAAGAATGAAAGAGTGGAAAAAAGAAATGTGGCATAAGTGCAAAAGATCAGTTAATGAAAAACAAAACAGAACTGAAGATCAAACTATGTGACAGCTAGGGCAGGGGAACAGAGGGGTGACTGGAACAGTGGCTCCATGAACATTAACTGTCAGAATGTCATGGTCTGAGGTGAGACTGTTTGAATATCTGTAGGCCTGTTTGTTCTGAGTCCATGTGTTGTTAGTTTTAAAACATTTGATCATTAACAGGTGGAGAAATAGCTCAATTAGAGTTGTACATTATGGGAAAGTAAAGAGTCTTCCATCATTTTTTTGTTTGCTTCCAAGGATTCAAACTTCCTGATAATCCTCTGAAGGGATTTGAGGTAATGTATTTTCTTCTCTTTGGACTTATATTCACTTGTTTTTAATCATTTTCTGAGGAATATTCTTGTTTATGTGTTAAGCCACTTAACTCTGACCAATGAATCGTTCAGGATCTAGAACTCTTAAATCTCAGAGGATATTTTGTTGAGACAAAAAAGAAAACTCAGCAACTAATTAATTTTACATTGACTCTTTAGGCGCTTTATTTCCAGCTGCTTGTCACAAAGACACAGTTTGTTCTCATTTCTTTGTTTGAATCTATGAAAAAACACAAAGTGAGTTTTCACACCTGTTTGGTTTCCTGGTCTGAATCAGTTCATTAGTCTGTTAATGTCTGTTGCTCTTCACACAAAGAACAAAACAATGTGTCACTACAAACCAGGTGAGAATGTTCAGTTGACTGATTGGTTAGATTATCTACGGGTGGGGCTACCAGAAGGTGCTGTTTACTGTGTTCAAATTCAGGGGCTGCATCCTTTGTCAGCTGTATTATGGCACAACAATGAAACAAAGGGTGTTCAAATTCAAAGACTCCTCAACATGTGGCCCACAAAATCTGGCTCTCACTCACTTTCTTAAACTTGATCTGGATCTGTGTCATAGGGACAGCATCCGAAGGAAAACTGTCTCCACCCAGCAGCCACCTCCACCAGTTCCTCCAGTGGGACCCTAAGGCAGGTTTACAAACAGGTAGTACTGTAGTCTTCTAATGCATCAGGATGACTAGGATACTGTACTTAACATGTACTCCTTTACTGAACAGCTGTTTAATGATCCAAATTAATATACGTTTGTGTTGTGGTTCCCTGTAATCTGATCCGGGTTCAGCACCTCGGACAGCACCACTAACTGCAGACCTCCAGCGCAGTTTCTCTGCTGCAGTTCAACAGACTGGGAGAGCTTCACTCCGAGGAGCGGCGCAGCTGTCTCCTGTCTGTCATCAAGAATCAGAATCAGGAGCTTTATTTGTGATTGAACCAGCGTCCTGGTACAACGAGATGCGTTCAGCACATCCTTTAAAAGGAGAGATCTGTCCATCGTTCAGGGGGAAGCAGAGTTCTGTTGTCCCCTCCTTGGTTGTGGTCATCTCTAGTTTCTTAGGGTGTTTTTGGAACTCCTGTTGTAGTTTGGCAGCTTCTCAGTTTTGTAGCTGTATCTAGCTTTTGCTGCTTCGCTTTTGTAGTCTCCTTAGTTTCTAGTTATTTTAGCCATTTAGCTCAGAGTAAGCCTGTTTATTTTGTTGACACGCTTAGTTAAGTGCTGTCTCCTCTCATGGTTTAACAAGAGTGTTGTTAGTTAGTTGTTCTCTTAGTGTTTTTCTTGTTTTGGGTGATTTTCAGTTTACCACCTAAGGAGTGTTTTTCTTTTGTTTGTTTTAGCAGCGCCTCCTTCTGCCCATAACCTGACGATATAAACATTTTTTTGTTACACTGAATGCATTGTATGTGCAGCCTTTTGTGTTAGTCTCCTTCTTTTACTCCTAGACCCCTGTTGGGGACGTAACAGTTTGTAAAAATCATATTTTTCTATAAAAATAATAAAAAATCCATGGGGCTACCGTGGCACAAGAGAAGAGCGGCTGTCCACTGATCAGGAGATCAGGGTTCAATACAAAGCCCATGTCATGTGTCAAAGAACTCTTGGGCAAAGTACTGAACCCCGGGCTGCTCTCTGCTCCTTAGGGATGAGTCAAAGGAAGAGAACAAATACTATTATGTTGTACTGGTGGTATATACGTCTATGGCTACAGATGACTTCCTCTTTCTAAAACGGTTATATATATATATATATATATATATATGTATATATATATATATATATATATATATATATATATATATATATATATATATATATATCAGTCCATGGTCTACAATACTGATCTTAATGATTTTCTTGATTCATTAAATATGACTTTACTTGCCGTTATTGCTGCCAAGGAGCTGGATTCAGATTTTTCTCTTAATGAAATTAAAACTGCCATCTTCTTCTTTCAAAACAACTAGACTTGTGGGTCTGACTGATTTGGTATTGAGCTTTATTTGTTGCCCCTTCCTGCTCTCTATGGTAAATTGCTCATTAAAGGAAGGAACTTTCCCTGAATCAATACATGCTGCACACATTTGTCTTCTTCTGAACAAAGACAGGGAGGAGACTAGTGCTGCAGTCTGTTGGCTACAAAGTGATGAGAAATCATTGCTAAAATGTTGGCAAACAGATAAACACTACATTGGCTTGCTGATTTACCACGACCGATCTGGTTAGATGTTCTTCTAATAATTATAATATAATTTGTGTGCACCTTTAAAACCCCAAGTTCACCAAAGAAAACATTGCAACACCCAATAAAACCCAGTAAAACATCATCATCAAAACTCATTTACAAACAGCAACAGTGAGTGACAACAGTAAGGCAGCCTGAACAGATGAGTTCAGACTTTAGATTTGAATATTTAGCTGTCATCTCTGTGGATGTACAACAGGCCTTTGATCAAGTTGAACAAAGATGTGTTTTATTCTTCACACATGTACAGCTCTCATAAATTATTTGTCTTCAAGAATCTTACAACCAACCAACCGGGGGCGATCACGGCTCGGGGTGGAGAGGTTTTCCACTGATTGGGAGAATAGGGTTTGATCCCAGGCCCTAGACACATGTCGGAGTATTATAGAGCAAGATACTGAACCTCCTATTGCCCCTAGGCTCTGTGATACTGCCAACCTCTGCTCCTCAGGGATGAGTCAAATGCAGAGAATGAATTCCACTACGTTGTACTGAGGTATATACGTATGTCGCCACAAATCACTTCCTTTTTCTCCTCATTCTACTTATTAGAGCTCCTCATTTCATGGTTTATTGGGTTAAAAGGCATGGCTGTTGTGTTTTTCCATGCTTCTTCTTACTCTTGCTCTTGAGCATCTATCAATGTCAGGGCACCCCTCAAATTATAGGAACCACAGCACACACTATCAGATTGTTTGCTGATGATGTCATCCTGTCAATAGAGATACAGGATCCCTTTTCTCCTTGATGGATAAGGGTTTGCTTTCTGAGGTGGGTGATGTTGGGGGTTTGGGGTCTGATGGACTTCACTTTAATCAATTTCCTTTGCATTTTAAGATTCAAGACCATTATTGATCCCATTGATTGCCATAGACATTGGAAATCAGTGTCCCTCTTAACGAGGATCCATTGGAGGGCAAGTCTGGTGCCAGCAGCCGCGGTAATTCCAGCTCCAATAGCGTATTTTAAAGTTGCTGCAGTTAAAAAGCTCGTAGTTGGAGGTCGGGATGGAGCTGCCGGTCCGCCGCGAGGCGAGCCACCGTCTGTCCCTGCCCCTGCCTCTCGGCGCCCCCGGGATGCTCTTAGCTGAGTGTCCCGCCGGGGCTCGAAGCGTTTACTTTGAAAAAATTAGAGTGTTCAAAGCAGGCCCGGTCGCCTGAATACCGCAGCTAGGAATAATGGAATAGGACTCCGGTTCTATTTTGTGGGTTTTCTCTCTCTGAACTGGGGCCATGATTAAGAGGGACGGCCGGGGGCATTCGTATTGTGCCGCTAGAGGTGAAATTCTTGGACCGGCGCAAGACGGACGAAAGCGAAAGCATTTGCCAAGAATGTTTTCATTAAGTAACTAAATACGTTGTTAAGACTGAACAGTTTGCTTTTGAACTAAAATATCTAAAACATAAAATCTAAATGAGTCATTTCTGTAAAACATCCTGGTTGTGAGCTGACTGGAGGCTGCAGACACAGAGTTTTATATGAAGAAAAGCTTCCTTATGTACCAAAAAGAGTTATAGCTTGTAAACATGAAGGCACAGCAAAGAGTTAAGGACCCAGTGGACTGAAGCAGCACAGCAATCTGCAGCCTCCTATTCTCCACCTCCTTTCCTAAATCATTCAGGGCCTGCTCATATTTTGAGGGCAGCAACCTTTATGTTTTTGCTTAAGGGGGATCGATGACAGAAGCAATTACCTTACAGAGAGTTAGGGGCCGATTTTCTAACCCGCAAAGATTCAAACCCAGGATTTACCAACACACTATGTATGATGTTATACATGGGCTATTTATCTATGGTATACACAAATAAATCACTTCTGCAGCATTGAAAATAAAACATTACTAAACAAGTGCTGAGATTATTTCCATGCTGTCATTAATGTTGTAAAAGTTTTTAGTACCTGGGACAGTCTTTTAGCAGTTTCTCTTTATACAGGGTTGTTTATTTGTTATTCATATTTTTGTCATGTTAACCTATCAGATTCAGATCAGATTAATTTATTAATGGCCACACAACAAGTTGGTGGAATTTGTTTTCAGTACAGCAAGGACATGCTCACATATTGGTGTCAATCAATACACACAATACAAACAGTAGGCAGACAGTTATGAATACTTTAGATGGTGACTTGGTTTAATGTCCGTACGGCTGTTTTACTTTCTAAAAATCCTTTATTTAGCAGCTGTTTCTAATGAATAACTACAGAAAGTATGTTGATAATTGTAATTTGTTAACTGTAGTGCAATTAAAGAGACTGATAAATGTCCCACATTTGTATAATGCTTTTCTACATATCACCTCACATTAGTCACTGAGCTGTTTTATAAACATTTAATATATATTAAAACAATGTATGAGAACTCAAGGACATGATTAAATATGTGGATCAGAACCATTGTGAGAAAAAGAAAAAGTGCAAAAAGCAGGTGGAGCTGATTTGGAAACCATGGCAACCAAACTTACAATGATGCAATGGAGGCCATAAGGAACCCATAATCAGATTTAATGTGTGACATCCTTATTTGTGGGAGATCATGATGCTTTACCGGTCAAGCTTTTGGTGTTCACTTCAGCACAGTCACATTAGATTTCCTAAACACTGAGGAGAAGATGTTTTGTGATGTTTTGGGGCGACCGTGGCCCAGAGGAAGAGAAACTGCCCCTCATGTGGGAGACCAGAGTTCAAATCCTGGCCCCAGCCACGTGTCGAATTATCCTTGGACAAAATACTGAACCTCCCAGGCGCCATTCTGAGACGGCAGCCCACTGCTCACTGAACAACGAGGATGGGTCAAATGCAGAGATGAATTTCCCCAAGGGGATCAATAAAGTATACATTATTATTATTATTCCAGATAAAGAACACACCTGCCTCTAGCTGTCAGGTCTTCAGTCCTGTTGGACATAAACGCTATTTCTACAGACAGCAGACACCAAGGAAGCTGTGGACAACAGGTAAGGTAGAAAATATTTAAAACATTTACATAGAAACACACACAGTTCATGTCCAAAGTATATGCGCCGCGTGCACGCGCGCACACGCGACCGGACGCGCGTGTCGAGATGTTTTGAGGAGGAGCCTTTGGACGCTAGATTCAAAAACTGCTCTCCTGATGAAATCCTCCGGAGTGCTGCTTTAAGTCACAACAAATATCTAGATGTTTCTATCCTCATAAAACTCATTTTATAGCATTTTTCAAAACATCATTTCTGGTAATGTGTGTTAGGGCTATCATTCTGGGTGACACACACACACACACACACACACACACACACACACACACACACACACACACACACACACACACACACACACACAC
>SSNR01000241.1:221994-234640 GCA_006937965.1 Callopanchax toddi
GATAATATTAGATGAGTACTGACCTTCAAATAAAATTACGCCATCAAATTTGATTACTGGCCAAACCATTTGTGTGTGTGTGTGTGTGTGTGTGTGTGTGTGTGTGTGTGTGTGTGTGTGTGTGTGTGTGTGTGTGTGTGTGTGTGCTTTTTGGGAACTTAAAGCAGCACTCTGGAGGATTTCATCAGGAGAGCAGTTTTTGAATCTAGCGTCCAAAGGCTCCTCCTCAAAACATCTCGACACGCGCGTCTGGCCGCGTGTGCGCGCGTGCACGCGGCGCATATACTTCGGACATGAACTGTACAGCTCAATGTGTAGGGTTTAATCACTCACAGTTCACAATCTTATTCCAACAACACTACGAGGGTCTGATGAGCCCTCTCTGTCCCTGCTGCTTCTGATATTAGCTCTGTTAGCAGAGAGCTGCTGCTGGACTCTGAAGCTGAACTTGACTCGGCCCTGGATGAACTTTCTGACCAAAATAAACGCATAATCCTGTCAAGCCTTGCCATTCTGTGAGGTGAAAGGTTTAAAAATAAAAATAAATCCATCTTTAGCTGGAGAATGGGTAGGTTTTTAGTAGAAATGAGCTGTGAGTCCTCAGTGAACGGCTGAGACGGCAGAGAAACACACGGAGCGTCCTGTACAACAGCGCCCCCTACTGGTACAGGTTTGGTCGATGCGCGTGCATATTGAGAGAATGCAGACATTTGAATTTCATTGGCTGAAAAATGTCGGCGGCAAGAAATAATGCAAAGGGGTCTCTAGGAGGAAGGAGAGTCTTCATCAGAATGACAGATGTTGTGGAACTCAACCCATAGATCATAGTTTAGACCTGAAATATCATTTAAAACATTTAGAAAACTTTGATACAGAGAAAAATGCTCCAGAGAGCCGCTTTAAGTAAAGAAAAATGGTTACAAAACAAAAAACTTCATCTAGAGCAGTCCTTCCTACTTTGTTTTCACAAAACTTGTGATATAACTAATGTTGTTCTAGAGCTCAGCTATCCATAGACTAATACAATGTTTTTTTTTGTTGCCCATTCATTTTATGATCATAAAAAACATTTTATTTCCTCTAAAGCCCTTCATGGTCTTGCCCTGTCCTCTGAGCTGTTGCAACCTGATGCACCCTCAGGTCAGCTGATCAGCAATGCTGGACACGGTGGACAGTGTCTCAATTTGTGGGACATAAGAAGATAAGGTAAATACAGGACAATCCTGTACAAAAACTGGACATCTGGTCACCCTAGTAGATACAAAGTCTGCCGGGGGTGCAGTGTGCACATCTGGAACCAGACCGGGAGTGAGACGCACCCGGCTCACATGCTCCATGCAGCGCGAGTCTGGGAAAGGAACAAACCATTTCTCAGGCGGGGGAGGTTTGCTGTATCTTGTTGTTAAAATATAACGTTTCAACCATATACTGTGTGGTTTTTATAGATTTACTAGTGTTTCTAAAAAGGACATAGAGTAAAAAAAAACACACACAAAGTAAAAATCTCAACTTTTAGGGGTGCTGAGATTTAATTTAAGGGCTAAAAACGCCCATGGTTCTTGACCACTATTTCAAGGACAATTAGGAAGAAAACAAATAAAGCCTTTTAGTAACTCAAATATTGATTTTTAATACATGTTTTAGGCCTATTTTTTAAAAATGTTTCAAAAGTTATTTCTAATTTAATGAGAGCTCAGTTAGGACACTATGTAATGAGGACAGTGGAGCTGTTTTCAATGATTTTCAAAGCAGGTGGGCGGAGCTTGTTTTTCTATGTAGAGAGAAAATAGGGTGACCATATTTAGATTTTTGAAAAAGAGGAGACTTGGCTCATGAAACACAACTGTAAATATACTGTTTAATTAAATAAGACTTAAACCTATTTAAAGTATGCAGTCTCTGTGTGGGTACAACCTTCAGATAAGCTAGTCAACCAGTACAAAAATAACTCAATATAACCCAGCTGAAGTGGGACTCAAACCTACAACCCTCTGGTTGTAATCAGCATCTTAGCCACTGAGCTTCAAACAATTTCCTCGGGAAATTCTTTTGAAGTAGTGTCTGAAATTATATTGCAAATGAAACACCATGACCCGCCCTCTGTTCTGTCTGTGAGAGGGATGACGTCACACGCAAGTTGAACCACTTTATTCACAACAGTTTGTTACGCGTGGCCGTGATTTGCGGAGGAGCTCCCAGTCTGTACCAATCTGCTGTCCCTCTACGTGTTCAGCACAAAGGACAGCGACAGAGCAGGCGGGCTCCTACACTCCCTCCGGCTCCAGCACCCTGGACAGCAGCACGCTGAGATCTTACACCGCTGATGCAAATCAGAACAGGGGACTCAGAGCGGTACTGACGTCCCCGTATTTGGTTGTGGATTCACAGAAAACAGTGATGGTGTTAAAAGTCATGTTCTGATTAAAACTTTTAGTGCGCAGGATTCTGCTGCTCGTTAATGAGCTTTTTGTTTTTGTTAATGTAGCGTATTGTGTTTATTCCATCCTCTTAATCAGAGCATCCTTAGTTAGTTTTAGAAATGTCTTTAGTTTAGTTTAGTCTAACAGTCAATTAGTTTAGTGTTATTCTCCCGGGGTATTCCCCCAGCGTTTTGTGTTTGTTTAATCTCTCATTCTTTAGTTGAAGAGAGTTTTTAGTTTTAGAAACTCCTTTATTTAAGCAGTGCCTTTTCCTGCTCGTTGTTGCCTTTGGGAGTGAAAATTTTACATTTTTGTTAAACTTTCAAACCTTGTTTCTCTGAGCACTTTTGTGTTAAACCCCCAGTGATACTCCTGACCCATAGGGGGGGTTGTAACACAGTTAAGTGCATGCTTATTTCCAGTGAAAAACGATAAAGCCTGGACATTTTCATTAATCTGTGAGCCCCCCCAGATACCTCGGACAGACATGAAAAGAGGACATGTCCGAGGAAATGAGGACATTTGGTCACCCTAGTTTAAACAACACTGATGCGATCAACTCTTTGAATGAACTCCACCACTGGACACCATTTGAATCTGAATGTGTTAAATTAATATTTGGGGAGTTGAAATCAACTCTGAAACATTTAACTCTGAGGTTTAACACTCCAGTTTTTGCTGTGCTGGTTTAAATTTAGACCTAATGTGAATTTAAGTTGTTGATTTTTGTTCAGCACTTTGAGATGAGTTTAGTGGTGAACTGGCCCTTTAAAATGAAACTGGACTGTTTGGTTTATCTTAATAAAAACCCATACCCCCCCCCCCCCCCCCCCCCCCAGTTTTTAACTGGTTATTTTAGTTTTCACCCTCTCCAGTAGAGGGCAGTGGAGGCTGTCTGTGACCTGTGGGTGAAAGACTTTGATCAGTAGAGTGAGAGTTGGGTCAGAATAACAGAGTGATGAACCCATAAACCTGTTAATCAGCAGGTTGTTTCCTGATAAACTGATTAAATGAAAGTTTTTCTAATAGAAGGCAGTCAGAGCATGTCTAATGTGGATGTTATTTAGGAACTGCTTTGGCTCTTCTTTCCATTTCTAGTTATTCACAAAAAGTTTTCAACCAACGTTACAAGTAACCGTTAACCTGAACGTCTGAACCTCTACATTGTGTTTAGGTGTTTGCTGCCTTTTACTTCTCAGTCTTTTAGCTCAAATTCAGGTTATTCAGGGTTTTTCCCTAAAGCTTTTGTTCCTTCTACAATTTTTCAGATGTTTCAACTAATTCTATACAAATTAGAACTTTCTGGCTATGATTTCAGTATTAATATATTTTATACTTGTTACAACATTTAGCTATTTGTAAGAATTGGAAATGAATGCAAAAACCTTTAACTGCTTCAGAGTTTTTGCAAAATATTTCGCTCTTCAAATGTCAATCATTTCAGCACCGCCCACCTAGAAACCTTATTTAAAGCTTAAACAAGTTTCTGAACATGAGGATATAACAGACTGAAGACATTTCTTGATTTAAAGTTTATGAAAATTTCAGAGAAATACCACTTTTTCCCCTCTGGTGATGTCATCACTCCCCTCTAAGTCTGAGAAATGTTTTAATTCAAATCTTTTGCCATAAAATCAGAGTGTTTGAACAGATTTCTGATTGTTTAATGAGTAGTGCTTTTCAAAGGATTTCAGCCTTTTGTGTTGAGCTTTTAAAGGCTCCTGCTCTTTAACTGTGTTCGGTTTTTAAATGGATTTCAACCTTTTAATAGATCATTTTGTTCACTTTTGTTCCTTCCTGTTCTTTCCTCTAAATTTCTGAGGTCTTTTTCAAAACAGTCACAATGTTACATTTTATTTCTGATTTTTTATCAAAGTAAACCAGCTTAAAGTTCAAGTTCAGCTAATGACAGCTCAGCTCTTCAGCAGTTTTGCAGCAGCCAGCATTCAAACAGCATTTCTGCAAGAAATTCTACTTTTTCCAGTTTTTCTTCAACTTTCCTTCCACTCATGCATGGTGAAGATTGATTTAATGTTTTTGTTTCTGGACACTAAGAATCCAACATATTCGTTAACATTTTGAGAGGCTACAACAGCTAAACTCAATATTTCTGCTTTAGTTTCTGATGCACTCACTCATGCCTACAGAACAGCAGGGTAGCCCTGGCAATTCTGGATGGGCTCACCTCTAAACCAATTATCTGGCCTTAAACCAAGCTAGCAGTTAAGGGTCTGGCTCTTTTCTCCCCTCCTCTCACTCTTTTCTCAACACCTCTCTATCCAGGAGATAGAGAAGAAATAGTGCTGATTGCTGCCAAGGTAAGGAAAATAGACAGAGATGGTGAAAGAGAGAGAGAAGGGAATAAAGCAGACACTTTGAAAAAAAAGGGATGTAACAATTGGAAAGAGATAGAAGGGAGAAGAAAAAGTTGGAATGTGTTAAAGGATGAGTGAGGATAGACAGAAGGAAGGTTTGGGCTAAAGGGACATTGAAAAGTGAGGACCATGGCTGGCACTGACAAGTTCCAGCTGCTGGACTGAGACAGAAGCAGGAGAGAGAGATGGAATAGAAAAGGAAAGAAACAAAAATAGGGATTGAGGGAATGGCGGTTTTAGGCTGTACAATTCAGGTAATGAGGCCCTGAGTTCTGTGGAGAGTCAGAGCTGAAAAACTCTTCAAGCACAGAGGAGGCGAGAGAAACGGCAGCAGCAAGAGGAAGCTGCCCTGTTTGATGGGGGCTTGTCGGGGGGGAAATGAAGTGAAGGAACAAACGGGAGCACGAGCAGATGATGGAGGAGCTGTAGATGTGACAAGCAGGAAGAGAGTTCACAGGCAACACAGGATAAGGTGGAAACAGTGAGATGGAGTCCACTTTACTACAGATTAGCCTTAAGAACCCCTGAAGAGGTGGAGATGAGGCAGCAAAGGTTTAAAATACAGTCAAAAAACACAGCAGGTCTTACATCCATTACAAGAAATTTGGTATAAAAAAGTACACAGAACAGAAGATGTACTTTAGTTCCTAAGGCATGTTCCCACTATGCACCCTGAAGTCTTGTGGTGTCTCTGACATGTTAACATGACCAGAAACCAACAAAGCCTGTTGATATTCTCCTGACCTCTTTGCCTCTTAGACCTTTTGACCTAGTTGGCCCATTAAAAGTGGATTTTAAAATCTATCCCATGCTGTTATTGAACCTATCCTCAAAAAACCCAGTTTGGTCTCCTCAGCCAAATTATTACAAGCCCATTTCTAAATTGCCCTGAATCTCTTTTTTTATTAAGTCGTGGTTGATGAGCTAATTATTTTCTGGAACAACATTTTTGATCAATTCCAATTCGTCTTTTGTAAAAAGCATCAACAGAAACTGCTTTGCTTAACATTTAATTAATGTAAAATTACAGATCTTCTGTTTTTCAACAGTTTTAAACCCTCTTTATTGATTTTTTTATTATCTTTTTTGTTCTTAATGATCTTTATAATGATCTTAATTCCTTTGTTTTCATCTCTGAATCATGTTTTAATTTAGATGTTTTTCATGAAGCATTTTGTGATTTTTTTTCCTGTGAAAGGTGCTATATAAATAAACTTTACTACTTTTCACACCTGCAGCGTGTAGCCCATTTAAATGATCCTTTTTGATGGCCGATCAATAAGTCTGTTTCCCCACCAATATCTGAGCAGATGACTAGCAGCTCTGACTCAGAAAAACCCTAAAGGGTTAAAACAGTTCATAATCTATAATATTGACTAGACAAGTGGTGCCCAATATGTTGATTGTGATTGGCCAGTCGAGTTAGAGCAGCAGTTGCTCCGTGAAGCCTCCGTTAAACACCACATGAAGGAGCATGACGAATGTAACACTGAATGTTCTCACCATAGTTCGTAGTTGGTGTAGGTGTGAAAACTTCCTAAGTTAATGAACTCTGAGTTGTAAATTCACTGGCTGTCTTTTCTTAAGTACGGTATTTCTTTCTTTTGTTACGTAGAAACAGATGCACTTTATGAAAGCTTCAAGATCTACACTGCTTTCAGGTCACCCTCAGACAGGATAGTCCTAAAGCTATAGGGTGGATGATGGATGGATGGATGGATGCTCACTCTCTAAATCATTTCTAGTTAAACAGTGGGAGATTGTTCAGATGGTATTTGGCTTTAGTGTTAGTGAGGCTCACCCATTGTTCTGAGGTGTACCAGTCTCCACATTCAGAAACAATGACACAATGGCTGCATGCCCTTCAATAATCTGTCTTTTGACTTTGTTACTAAAAATAAACCCAGATGAAAAAAATATATATGTACGTGTGTGTGTGTGTGTGTGTGTGTGTGTGTGTGTGCGCTTAGTTTAGACAGAAGGAATGTTTGCACCTGCTTGTTGTGCCGTTTTGTTCGTTGAATTTTAAACCACTAGTTGGCAGCAGAGCTAATTTATGGGTCCAAACTGAGACCCTCTGTTTTAGTGTTCTTATATTATGGTGGATCAATAAAACGTGTTATCATAACAAAATAACTTATTGCACTTTCTGATGCTTAATGTATAAAATACTTTGAACTGGTAATGACTGCGTGAGATATGAGACCCTCAAACCAGGAAAAGTTTTAAATAGTCTTCACTGGAATATAACCAGGAAGGCTGTGGGTTGACGTGAGTGTCTCTAGTCTCTCAGGACAGCAGTGGAGTGCTGGGATCAGGGAAACTGACAATGTGTGAAAAGATAGAGGGTAGATCTCACCACTGGTCGGGGGATGCTGGCTCGCTCCTTAATCCGAGAAGCAGTAGTCAGGCAAGCAGTCCGGTTCGGTATAGAGGCAGGCAGAACAGAATCTGAGGTCCAGGTACAGAAGAGAGTGTTAACAGAAACAGGTCTGATGGGGAGCAGGCATAGGTCATAGTCAGGAGGCAAAAACAAGGTCAGACACTAGAAACAGGAAACAGGAACAGAACAAAGAACACTCGAAGGCTGAAGTTAAAATAAGCAAAGGAACAGGTGAGGACACTGAGAGCAGAAATGACAGCAAAACATAACAGGACGCAGGGAATCATGAAAGGACTCCCATGAAATAAACATAATGTATCAATAGAAACTGAACTCTATTGTCTTTAAAATACGTTGGTAAATGCACATTATTTAGATGTACCATGGAAATCAAAGCTGAAAGGAACCAAAATGCCCCCTAGTGGACAAGTCCTGCCCCCTCTAAGTACCATAAATAGAGGACTCCTTCTTGTCTCTAGAGACTCCGCCTCTTTGAGTGATGTCACAGGTGGGCGTGGCCCTTACTGTAGATAAATAACTGATAAGACACCACTTCCTAATGACCCAAACATCCCTTTAAAAGCTTAACGTGATCTGTCAGCTCCTCCTCCCATTTGTTTTGAATATCCTGCATCTTCATCCTGAGAAGTTGTAGAACAGTAGGTCAGACCCTCATAAAAGGTAGATGATCTGTTTATTCAGACACATTATTGCTAAAAGACTCAGCTGTAAGTAAATCACAGGGGTTTGTTCTTTTCATGTTTAACAGCACAAATACATGATCTGTTGAAACAGAGTCCATCTGTAAACTTCCACTGCCTGCTGTTATCAGTGGAAGCAGCTGCTGTTTCTCGTGTCCCTTGAACATTGATAAGCTTTGAGGTATTGATTAAAAAGTGAACCTGGTTGTTTCAATTGGATTTCCATCTACAGAGACCATGACTTATACCTGTAATTACCAAGTGTTCAGCAGGACTGATCACAAGGCATGGGGACAAACATTTTTCCCTGCCCTGCTTCCAACATTATACTATACACATCTTAATTCTGCTCTATACATGTGTAATTCATTTGAATGATTCACTCGTGTGTTTGTGACCTGTACCTTTTCTTGCCCATATTTAGAACACTGTGTATTTCTTTTGTTTGTTCAAGTGTTTAATTCTAGCCGGATTTAATTTAGACCAAGGATGAAGGACTTACATCCTAACAAGTTACTTTCTTTTGAAGATTTAACAGAAGCACTTTAAGGCTGCTTGTGCTTTTCTCAGAAAGAAAATTACATGGTTTCACTTTTTTATCACTAAAAAAGCACAATGTTTGGAAACAAAACGTTAATGTTGTTTGTTGATTGTGAATTTAACGACAACAACAACAACAAACCTTCACAAGATAAAATACATTTTGTTTACTTAACTCTTCCTAAACCCACCATAATAAATATTAGTGGGCATAGATTACATTTTTTAAATCTAGATTAATCGCACCATAATTTTGAAATTAATCTAGATTAAAATGTCTCATTTGAATTCTGCCAAAGGGCTCATAATACCGGTATGTGTGTGCATGAGCATGAGGCTGAAGAGTCGTGATACTTCAAGTCTCGAGTTTAAGGTTAGTAACAGCTGATCCACTGTTTGGATCAGCTGTTACTAACCTAACAAGAAATACTAAACCTGTCAGAACTTCCCTCAGAAACCCAGACCCGAGTCACAAACCAGAACCAGACCAGATTTCTGAGCTCATTTTAACAACATCTGATGGTTGATCAAGTTATCAGGATGAATTTTGTCCAAACAAACATCTTTAGCTAGGGATGTTCGATATTGGCTTTTTTACCGATGGCTAAGTCTTAATTTCCGATACCGATGTAAGCGGGGTACCCCTCATTTAAAAAACAAAACAAAAAACAAAATAATTTTAGGTAATCAACATCCCATACCTCCTATCATGCATACATAAACTTTAAATATTATCTGTGCAAAATATAACAACTGCTTCAATTTCAAGTTAGGCAATGGAAAAATTTGCCATATTTATTTTTTTCTCCAACAATTACTGAATTGTAAAATGTAAACATCATTATAACTTTACAACTGTGAGGTAAAGTGCAAACAACTGAAAATGGTAAAGCAAAAAAAAAACAAAAAAAACTCCAATACACATTTAAGCAGGGCCAGCCTACTTGGAGTAACACAATCTTAAAATAAACTGGGCTTAAGCCCTGCTCTAACTGAGCTTTAAATGTAACTGGCTAGTAGCCGTAATTTGTTTGACACAATCAACAAAGTAACAAACTAGGCTCAATCTGCTCTACTCGTTCAAGTTACCAAATGTGCAAATTAAAACAAAAATGTCACACACAAAAAACGCGACAGTTTAGAGTCCAGTAAACAAAAAATAGCCCTCTCATAAAGTGCAAAAAAAGACCGAGGTTGACTGGGCTGTATGACAGTGTTCCTGTCCTATTTTTCACTCATCATTCTGAGTAAGAGGTAGATTTTTCTGAATGAAAAATCAGCATTATCACTACAAATTCAGTTCTGCTTCTCATCTATGACTTGGGTGACAGCACTGAAGAGCCGTTCGCTGTCAACACTGGTGCAGGGTGCAGTTAGGTACTTGCGTGCTACACAGGAAATAGCAGGGAAGCAGGTCTGGTTGAAACTCCAGAAGTTGAAAGGGCACTCCTTTTTTAAGATGTGGCTTCTCTCAGGAATGCATGCAGCTGAAGAAAATGACAAATGTACAAAACAAAAAACGAATTGTTAGCTTTTCCTCAAAGAACTGACAGTCCAATGTTTATTTTAATAATTTCATATGAATCATGAGAATCACCATGAAAGTCAATTCAGTTATTTTGCTAATACACTATATTTTTATATAACAGTTTATTATTAACTCACCTGTGATGCTGTCTCCCCTCTAGCTGCTTGTTCACTGGGTTCATTCTCCTCAAGGATTTCTTGGTACATGTCCTGCAGTTTTGGGCTTCCAGTTCGGGCCTTCTTATGTGGGGCGTCTGTAGCCGGCTCCCCAGAAGGTCTGACCATGACCCCGAGGGCCTAAACCAGGGGGGAGCAGCAACTCAGGAACCTTGAAAGTACAGACACCAGCTGAGAGAAAATAAATGTTTGTTTATTTCTCTAAAAAAAACTTGTCAGTTAAAATAAAAACTAAATAAAATTAGATTTAAAAAAAAGTAATTAAAACCTTGCATTTAAAAAACAGGAACAAGTCCCAGGGGGGGCTCTCCTCTCCAGCCATGGGGGCCTCTCCTCTCCAGCCATGGGGGCCCCTCCTCTCCAGCCATGGGGGCCTCTCCTCTCTAGCCATGGGGGCATCTCCTCTCTAGCCATGGGGGCATCTCCTCTCTAGCCATGGGGGCATCTCCTCTCTAGCCATGGGGGCATCTCCTCTCTAGCCATGGGGGCATCTCCTCTCCAGCCATGGGGGCCTCTCCTCTCCAGCCATGGGGGCCTCTCCTCTCCAGCCATGGGGGCCTCTCCTCTCCAGCCATGGGGGCCTCTCCTCTCCAGCCATGGGGGCCTCTCATCTCCAGGCTGGGGCCAGGGATGCCTCCTGGCCTCCCTCCTCTCCACCTCAGTCCTGTACCTCTGTCCTGTGTCTGTACTATTCCTTCTCCTAGTGTGGCACTTAAATAGGCCGCCTCCTCCTGGCCACGCCTACCTCTCCACAGGTGACAGTCATTACTAATCAATGTTAAGAGTCCACAGTGATTTTAAAAATGGTTAAAAGCACATGCAATGATGAAAAATAAAACATGCAATAAATTAATATAAAAACCAGAAAAATCATGCAAATAAAAACTTTAAAACCAAATTCTCACTGTGTGACACATCCTCGTGATCCTCCTGGACCAGGTCATCTGCACTGGCACTTGCAACCTCACCAAAGCCATTGGTCATTTGTTCCACAACTTTCAAAAGCATCTTGCGTGCTTCCCCCTCCTTCTCCAGGTCAAAATAACAGTCTTTGTAACGAGCATCAACCAGGGTCGCAATGACTTAAAGAGGTTCTCCTTGCACATAACTGAAACGATCATTGACAGCTTCCAATAGAGTGCGTTTGGCTGTTCTCACCCCTTTGTCATGTTCTTCATCGCTTTTGGTAAGCAGTCGCTTCAGGGACACCACACCAGGGATGACATCTGCAGCAGTGGCCACGGAGGAGCTGATGTCCCTGGTTAGCTGTTTGAAGGGTTGCAGTAGACTGATCATATACTCTAGAATTCCCCACTGAGTCACAGTTAATGTTGCAGGGAGTTCATAATCAGCAGCATATGCACTTAAAGCCCTCTTCTCTTCCACCAGACTCTGCATCATATAAAAGGAGGAATTCCACCTGGTGGCAATGTTGCAGTTTTTTAACAGGCATGTTAAGTTATTTTTGAATGTCTTCTAAACAACTGTAAGCTTGAGGTGAGTGCTTAAAATGTCCTACCACTCTCCTTCCCACAGCCAGAGCTTCTGCGATGCTGCATTGAGTCAGGGCACCTCCGTCCACTGCCAGCTGCAAGGTGTGTGCCATGCATGGCAGACTTTTCACATCAAACTCTATCGTAGCTTTAGCCATGTTATCTCTCACAACAGCATGTACTTTTGCCTTGGAGATTTTCCACTCCTCAAACATCCATTCAAAAGCAGCTGAAATCATTGCTGCTGTATGAGAACGGCACTCTTGGGAATAGAGCACAGCCTTTTTCAACACAAAGTCCTCATCCAGCCATTGTGCAGTCAAGCTCAGCATGCTAACCTGGCTAACGCTTGAAGACCAGACATCCGTCGTGAAGCTGATGGACACGGCATCTGAAATTAGCTTCTCAACATGACTATGCACTGTACTGTACAACTCGGGCAAGCAGATGTCCGTAAAATGCTTACAACAGGGTATGGCAAAGCGTGGCTCGAGATACTCCACAAGTTTGGTGAGTCCGGTGTCTTCCACGATTGAAAATGGCTGGTTATCAAGTGCAATTCACACCATGATTTTCTGATTAATGGCTTTTGCTCTGGGGTGGTTTTTGTTGTACCTATTTTCTTTTTATCAATCGACTCATTAGGGGTCAACTGGATGGTTTTTGGGGTTTGGGGTTTGGCATTTTGCGTCTTTTTAGCGTTTTGCTGCAGAAACGTAGCGTGTAGCTCCAGATGTTCTTCTTGAGGTGGGTGATTAAATTTGTTGTATTAAAAGAAGACATCCTGGTTCCTCCTCACATAACCTCCGCTTTACATTCATTACAAATGGCTATTTTAACGTCCGGAGACACTTTGAAATGATTCCAAACCAAAGACATGTTGGCAGAGTCCTCACGCTACATGTTATGCTGCAAGTAATGTTGCAGATCGATGATGTCATCAAAGGTTCGCTCATAGATGTTGCGTTCAAGGTTGGCTGGGAAATGCTGAAGCCACAGGATTTAATGCAAGGTGTGCCAAATAAATAAA